>WMED01023596.1:271-11415 GCA_019650415.1 Pipa parva
GTGCGCGTCCAGTGTCAGTGAGAGGAAGCACCGCGCTCCCCGGCGCTGGAGGCAGACCAGTGCTGGAACGAGGAGCAGTGAGTACTAATCCTAACTCATTGGCAGAATCTGGTCTATAACCCTTTTAATGGGCCATTAGTGCAAAGAACAGGAGCAACATTTCAGAGGGGTACAACCATCCTTCGTCAAGCTAACAACAGTGAGTAAAGCAATGTGATAAATACCTTAGGGAGGCTTAACTCCTCAGTTATGACAACATACATGTGATCTACCACCCATAAGTTTGCAGATTAAAGGACAAGTAAAATATTACAGAAAAATACAAAGTGTGACATAACATATAAGGATACAATCGTAATTTGTGTAATATGAAATATTCAAAAAGTGTTAATTTGTCAGACAAAGCCCTTATTGTAAAGTTCATAGTATAAGTCCATTTTTTGAAAACACCTTTTGGAGAAAAGAATGTCAGGAAGTGCAATAGTCAGGGTTTTACTGATATGCAGAGGAGAAGGAGGTTACAGCTAATAAACCAGTGCTGAGGGCGTGGAATCTAAGATAGGTCTGGTTTTCACCTAGAGCCCCCGCAAGGAGGTTAGGATTTGGCTGCAGAATCTATCCAGGTCACGACCCCTCAGACTGGACAGGAACTGTAATAAAACACAGGATGATGCAAGAAGCGCTGGAGGATAGAAGGTTAGGAAATAGGCAAGGTTTTCAGGCAAGGGTCTCAGGCAAGGGTATCAGGCAAGGGTATCAGGCAAGGGTCTCAGGCAAGGGTATCAGACAAGGGTCTCAGGATATCAGGCAAGGTTTATTTTATTACTAGGGATTAGCCACTGAGCTAAACAAGCTCTATACTCGGACACCGAAGTGAACTGACAGGCTCAATATATAGGAAGAGGAGCCTGTCAACTGACCGAGCCAAAACGCGTCATAAGCGCGCGTCCGCGACGTGCGCGTCATTCCCCTGCGCGCCCAAATGCCGCGACCGCCGGAGGGGGAAGGGAACGCGCCTGACGCCACATGGAGACCGACGCTGGAGCGAGCGGCTGAGGTAAGTGATATTACTTACAAAGAAGTGCAATACATATCAAGGCTAAATTAGACTAATTAAATAACAATATTACCAAGCTATAAACAAGCTAAATAAAACTATATAATAGCCAGATGCTTTGTTACCTTTACTTGAATTCATAACTGTATCCAACCAATACACAGTAAGTTATCTGGAATAAATAAGGAGAAAAAAAATTAGTTTTGTATTACGAGAAACAGTTAAGGTTCCAATCTTCATTCAGACCTTTTGGATGGAGTGTGTCTAGTCTCCAAATCCAAAAGGCCCATCTTTACAATAGTTTTATTCTAGTATCCTCATTGTTATTAATAGAGATTTGCTCTAAGATCTGCCATCTCAACTTTTCAAAGTAGTGCTTAAACAATAAAGTCTCTTTTTAAATTGATTATTTTTTGTCTGTATGTTTGTTGTTGTCTCTGGTTTAAAGCAACGAATTGTATGTATGTATAATTTTATTCATAAAGCGCCACAAATTTACACAGCACTGTACAATTCAGTGATACAAGTACAATATAAACAAGGGAAAAGTGCATAAAACAATACAAGAAAAAATATAAGAAGGATACATCAAATTAAGTGCTAGGTAGTGATTGACACAAGAGGTTGGAATTGAACTGTTTTGTTCATTTAGCCCAGGGGTAGGAAAACCACGGCTCTGGAGCCGCATGTGGCTCTTCAGCCTCCTTGTTGTGGCTCCCTTCTACCTTGATTGACAAATGGAAAAAAAAAGAGTAAAGGTTGTTTATCAATGTAATTTTGATTTATATATTATTTTATAGTTGGGGGCAAAATGGCTCTTTTGGTAGTAAAGTTTGCCGACCCCTCATTTAGCCAAATGTTGCTTGACCAATGTAGAGCAGACTAAAAGGACACTTCTTAAGAATACAAGATGACCTAATAACCATGTCTAAATACAGTATATTAGGGCTAAGTACAGAGATCTCCCCCACAATCTATTTATACCAGGAACTGTAAGTATTACAAGGGGCATTCTCTGCATATAGAGGAAAGGAAGTTTCTGCCAGCATAGACAGGGGTTCTTTATTGTAAAAGCAGTGAGGTTATGGAACTCTTTGCATAAAAGATGTTATCATGGTTGATTCCATGAAATAATTCAAAAGGGGTTTGGAAGCTTTCCTTCAGTGTAAGAATGTTACAAGTTATGGGTAAAGGATAACTGAAGGTGGGATCTTGATCCAGGGAATTATTCTAATCCTTCAGTGTAAGAACATTACAAGTTATGGGTACTGGATAACTGGAGGTGGGATCTTGATCCAGGGAATTATTCTGATCCTTCAGTGTAAGAACATTACAAGTTATGGGTCCTGGATAACTGGAGGTGGGATCTTGATCCAAGGAATTATTCTGATCCTTCAGTGTAGGAACATTACAAGTTATAGGTACTGGATAACTGAAGGTGGGATCTTGATCCAAGGAATTATTCTGATCCTTCAGTGTAAAAACATTACAAGTTATGGATACTAGATAACTGGAGGTGAGAGTTTGATCCAGGGAGTTATTCTGATTGTCATATTTGAGTCGGGAAGGATTTTCTTTCTCTATAATGAGGAAAATTAGCTCTTGTTTTCATATTTTTGTTTTGCCTTCCTCTGAATCAACATTGTAGTATAATAGACTGAACTGGTTTCTTGTGTTAACTTGTGTTTTTTTTCAGCCTTATATACTATGTTAACTATGTAAACTAGATGGGCATGGCAATGTGCACTGTCTTTATAAAAGGATCTACAGGTTCTGACTTAGTAAAGTTGTTGGGCACCTAAAATGACCTAACAGCAGGACAAAGGTGCTGGATTTTGAAGTGACATCGCTTGGTGACCAAAGTATTTAACACATCATGTAGGCAAAACTACACCCTTGAATCAGCAATTGAAGCCCTGTTTGTATTTTGTAAAGGATACGTATTTGGCAACTAGGTGGTAGTTTCTAGAGGAGGCATGTTTCTTAGATCCTCAGATTATGTCAACTACCCCTGCCATTTGAATTTAGTAGAATTCTATTTCAGATAAACGTTTATCCTCGTATCTGTTTAAAGTTTTGTAGCCACCACCAGGCTGTGAGGTAAAAGAGCGTAAATGACTCCAAAATACACATCGATATCAAAGTGTAAAGCTATTGAGTTTTACTGAAAATAGTTTGTCACCCTCAGCCTTGTGTTAAACCAGTTTTCTTTCACCTGTCGTTTTCCTTTTGTCAATTAACACAGAGAACAAGATGGAAATGTCAAAGTGGTAATATAACCTTTCAGGAATGTTTGCCTGTTCAATTTTATCTTTTTAAAAGCAAATTGCCTGATAATATTCCACAAATACAGATTTTCAGATAGCCGTGTTTGAAATTCCTCCGTTCATTTCTAATTCACAAGCTTAATTTTTTTTGTTTAATACAGATTCTTTTATTTTGGCATAATTTCACTTTCCTTTCTGTACTTTTAAATAAGAAAGTAATCATAGATGTTACAGTATTCTTAAAAATTCCCGTAATATAATCAACTAAAAATCATCAGTAACATGAATGTTCATCCCATTGTTTTTACTCAACCAGGTTGCATCATGATTATATCATTATCCTTTAATTAATCCATTATTATTATAATCATACCTTTAATATAGTTCTTATATGTGCTTTTGCCTGTTTTATTTATGGTTTTTACTAGTATATCTTTTTAATATCATTTTTTAGGTAGTTGCATTTTTCCTGTTTTAATTAAATTGCTATTATTGCTACTTCAAATTAAATTCCACCTTTATCTACTTCTCTTTAGGAAAGAGTAATACTGTTTTCCACAGACCTTTTTTTATCATACAGGAAGTATTATCCAATGAGATTACTTAATGCAGTGTTTCCCAAATGCCGGGTTGCGACCCGGTACCGGGCCACCGAAATGAAATGCTGGGTCACGAGCGCCGATCATGAATATTCATGAGTGGTGCCGTGTGCGAAGGTAAGGGACTTCGCGCATGCGCACGGCACCGCTCATGAATATTCATGAGCGGCGCTCTTGTGGCCCGGTTATTTTTGTGCTTATCCTTCGTGCCGGGTCACGAAGGAGAAAGCACAAAAATAACCGGGCCACACACAGAACAAGTTTGGGAAACACTGACTTAATGCATATTCCCAGTGATTTCTTTCTATTTTATGCTGATGCTGAAAATGTTCATTTGTCAAGTAATTCTGCTTCTGATTTTGCAACAATGATTATGGCAATGCGTGCCTTTTGCCAAAATCTCTTGTGTTTTTGTCAAAATAAATTATAATCAATCATCAAATCATTTAAATGAATATACATTTTTATGATGGAACGTTGACATATAAATGTTGTCTTGATAGGTAACAATCATAGCAATATGCATACTCATGAATTGGTAAGATTAGATTGCCATTTTTAGAGACATGCCACTTACATTTTAAAGGTCACACACAAAAAAAATGACTAAGTAAGTTTTATTCTTACTTTAATAATGAACACATATTTGCAGAATTATCTATGTACTCAACCTTAAACATCAACAATTGGAAATGTATAAACAGTTGTTAAAAACTATTTCATAGTTTTTGCATGAAAGTTTCAAATAATCCATGGAAAACATCTGTTATACATCTGAAAAGTAACTTTGTTTTGATCCTCTCCTCTTTGTGATATTAATCTACTCCTTTTTTGTAGTGTGATAAAAGTAAGACCTTGTCATATCATTGTTTTATGTCAACTGGCTACATAGCACAAAAGCCAGGAAATACACAATCTGATTTTTTCCCACTGATATTTTTTTAGTAAAACTAACTCTTGTGGCAGAAGAAAGAAATATATTTTTTAACTCTTTACGGAAATGTTATTCAACTTTATCATTTCAATCACTTTTTAAAAAAATATTTTTACACTGACTTGTAGACTATTTATTTACAATTGTATTAAATGCAGCCCTGCAGAAATAATGACTGGGGGTTATTCACTAAGGTGCAAATTCGACTGTCAAATTCACAAACAGCGGATTCCCATAGCAAACCCACGACAATTTCCCCATTGTAAAGTCGCGTCAATTTTTTAATGTTAAGATTGTGACAATGTTTCCATAATAAAGTCGCGACTGCAACAATATTCTCATTATAAAGATGCGACTTGCGACAGTAGCAGCCTATTGAGACTGTTTTTATCTGGCGAATTCGCACCTATATGCAACAATTTGGACTTTAGTGAATAACCACTTATTCTTTGCCCTGAATATTTTGTACATCTTATATTACCTTATATAAGAAGAGGTTAAAACAATCTTAGAAGTTACATATTATTTTACTATTACAAACATAGGCTACTTTACAACCAATCAAAAAAAGGGTTAAAAAAAATATTGTTTAATAAGATAAGACTTTACAATAAAGACCATGGATTTAATTTGAATATCTGTAGATATTGCTTTGTTGGCGAGACTACCTGTCCATAGGATCTATAAAAGTCTTTGCCAGTACCACAACTCGAAAATATTGATTTTTTCCTCTGTCTCCATTTATTTAGTATCTACATTTTACAGCCATATGTCTTTATTGGAAACACAATGGCTGTGTTCAGTCTTTGGTGGGGACTGACATATCCTTGCACATCGATATTTTGTCCATTTTCACCATGGTTGCTCATTGCTTGATCTCAGCTTTTGAACCACCATGGTGGTTAAATAGGGATTACTGCTTATCTTTATATGGACTTCATTGTTGCCAGTGGTCATGATCTTGATCATTATTGTCGATTAATTAAAGTTCAATATTCTTACTCTTTTCTTTCAGCTCCGGAATCAAATTGCTCAGGTCCTCCTCAGTCTCTGCCAACAGTGTTGTATCTTCTGTGTATTTCAGACTGCTAATAGTACTTGCACCTATTTTCATCACAATGCTTAAAAAGTCTAAGTCCAGCTTCTCCACGATCATTGAAAAGAAAAGGATAGAGATTTATATACTTATCCTGTTCCCTTTTTGATCTTTAAACACTCTGTGTTCCTATACCTGGTTTGTGGTGTGGTTTCTTGATTGTCTTAGAGTTACTTAATAAACCTGATCAGGTGGGCTGGCACTCCTACCTCTCTCAATGCATGCCAAAACTTATAATGCTTTACTTAGTCAAAATCCTTAGAATACTCAACATTAATCATTATTCTGGTATAATGCTTTCAGTATGGCTTTTGTGGCTGGTGTGAGCTCCACAAGGCATTTATCAAAACAGCCTTTAGTATTTAAATCCCCAATGGCAGAGTCTGGCAATGATCCAACACCACTAGAAGTGTTGCCCATGACATGAATGGAAAATACCAAACAACCAACCATGATCAACAGTAAATACTAACATACAGCATAATTTTTGCAAGAATTAATTGTATTTTCTCTATACACTTTTATAGTTTATTTTCCTTATACAGTAACACACAGTCTGGGGGCAATTTAGTCAGGCTTCAAGTAACCAGACATGTTTTTGGATTGTAGGAAAAAAACTGGAGCGTCCAGAGTAAGCCAACAGGGAAAACGTACAAAGGATTATTAACCAAGCTGAAAATTTTCCAGGTGCAGTAAATCTGCATCCCTTCACATTGCTATGCTCTGAAACAGTGGGTTCACTTGTCAAAGAACTGAACGTCATGTAACATTATTTCCTACATAGTCAAACAGCAGTGGATGCGAATTTGACTAAGCAAACTAAAGTGATGTTATTTTCCCATAATTCCCATGGATCTGTTTAAAGGAGAAAATGTCACGCTAACTGCATCTTTCATAGGTTAACAACAAAAAAATGCTATTAATAATTAGGACTAACTAAGTAAAGTCATTGTTATTTACATCCTAACTGAGCCCTGTCATCAGCTTCCTATTTCTCTATTTTGATCTAGTGATAAAACTAAAAAATTCAGAGCAGTATGCCTTGGTTATTCCCCACTTCAACAAGCTACAGTGTTTGGTAAATAGCTGAATTGCACATGCATGAGCATGCAAAGAGGTGTGTAAGTACACAACTTTCATAAGGTAATGAAATAAAAGTAGTACACATAGTCAAGTGCCCAGTAAAACATTCAGGATTCTTAGGAGCTCCATCCAAACACAGATAATTGCAATAAATAAAAGGAGAGATTCACTGTAAGTGCATAAATGTGCTGAATAAACAGGTACTTGCGCTACCACCTTTTGCACTTTCAGTGAATCTCTCCTTTTATTTATTGCAACTTTCATAAAATGTCAAATTGGTCACAAATTTGTCACATCACAGAAATGTCAGAGTTTGAAAACTACATGGAACTGGGGAAGTGTCAAATGGATGCTTTTGCAAACAGTGTGACTGTTTGCAGTTTGATGACTATGCCTCCCGAAACTCCATGCAGATGATGTTCAGAGCGTAATCAAACCAAGGCAGCAGTGATAATCACTGTCTGACTCATGGCTGAATAAAAGTGTTAATAATAGAGTGTTTTAGTGCCCATTAGTTGCAAATTATTGGTTTATTACACCATTTATTAAGATCTGTTTTGTAGTACATGGGATGGATGCAGCTCCTACTTCCAAGAATGTAGAAGCTTACGAAGAACATTTTATTGTATTTTAAAGGATAGTTAATGGTAAATGCCTATAATTTACAATAAGTATTAGAACACTTGCCAACAACTGGGTTAATCAACTCAAGAGGGTTACAACCTCTATTCATCCCTAGTCAGATTACAAATCGGCCCAAACGAAGCAAATTCTCTGGTAGTAACCTTCAGCTGTTAGTCACTAGTTTCACTCACCGTAAGAGGTTTGCAACAATATGTGGGGGTGCACAGTACAAAGATCATGTTGCCAAACACAGTTTTTTATATTACAGCATGGGACAATATTCAGTAGAGTTGCAACAATATGATATGAGATATTTTGCAGTTCCTGTGTGCCTTAAAGTGAGTTTTATTTAAGAGCTGTTTTTGTATATTGGGTTTATGCTACACTATCATATAAACAGATAAAGCCTGAGGTCTTCACTGCCCGTTAATATAAAGGGAGCCTCTAGCCTGCATTTGAGCTAAACCAATTCTAAAAACGTTGTTACACCTAAATTGATTCAGAGACTAAAAGACAGAAGTTACATGTTCATAAAATGAGAAACTAAAGGGGGTTATTCACTAAAGTCTGAATTGCTACGTAAAGGTGGGAATTCACCAGATAAAGACAGTTGCAATAGGCTGCTACTGTTGCAGTCGTGTCTTTATAATGAGAATATTGTCACAGTCACGACCTTATTATGGGAAAATTGTCACAATTTTAACTTTAAAAAATTGTAGCGACTTTAGAATGGGGAAATTGTCACAGATTTCTATGGGAATCCGCTGTTTTAGAATTCGACAGTTGAATTTGCACCTTAGTGAATAAACCCCTAAGAATATGCACAAAAAAGAGCTGACAATATTGAGTGTGACAAGCACTGGAAATGGGATTGCCATCTTTTCAGGAAGATGGTAGTACACACAGAGTCAGATTAAAAGCACATGGGGCCCTAGGCAAAATAACCAGTGGGGCCACCTTCTAACCAACCAGTGGTCAGCAGCAAGCAACATTATACTGCAGCAGCAATCCCATGTAATTATACAGTGCAGCAATAGCTCAATTTAATGCCCCCAATACAGTGCAGCAGTGGACCAATATAATACCCAATGCAGTGTCAATCTTCTCCATATAACACACAGCCCTAGAAATCAAAGTTATACACAATGAGGTTGACTTACCTTTTCCTTTTTCTATCAGGCAGAACAGCCAATGTAATTACAGTCGGGTCCAGAGACTTGAATGGGAATTCCCCAGAAGGTTATCTAGCTCAGTGATTTTTAACCTTTTTTGAGCCGCGGCACATTTTTTACATTTACAAAATCCTGGGGCACACCACCAACCAAAATGACACTCTGGGAACCTGCGAAGGAACTGGCGACTCTGCGGGGCAATTGGGGATGGGAGAGCAATCAGGAGCAAAGGGCAAAAATCAGGGGTGGGGGTGCACAGCAGGAGCTTAGAGGGGCAAATCAGGGTCTGAGGAAGGAAATCAGGAGTGAGGGGAAAATCAGGGGCTGAGGGGGCACATCTGGGGCAGGGGAGAGCAAATCATGGGGTATATTTTTACTGTGTGAGGCAATAGGGGGGTCAGGGGGCATCAGTGGTGGCTGTGGGGGGGCAGCCAGCAGAGTACACAGCATGCTTCCTCATTTGGCTACTGCTGCCATTGCATGCAGCTGAATGATGAAGTGAGACCGGGAGTGCTGATCACATGCGCTCCCAGTCTCCTATTTGCTCATGTGACCCCCCATTTAACATTTAGTTAGCACGGAAAAGGAAAAAGAATTTGGTCTGGGCGATACATGTATTTATTTACTTTGATTTTCTTGAAAGGGAACCTATTGATTACATACCATAAATAATTGGGTACATGTTTTTGACTTATGCATGTGTTATGTGTGAGCATTTTCCTGAGAGAGGTTCTTTTTTATTTACGTAGTTATATGGATTGTATTTGGTTTGGAGTACTCATTAAAGTTAATGGGGCTTATAGTTGGTTGCTTATGAGGTGCAAAAAAGAAATATGTTGTGTCAAGATGGCTAAGTTTGGAGAGTTTAAGGCGGTCCCCACTCAAGCAGCTAGTGAATGACTAACAGAAGGAAAGAGTGCTGCCATGACTGTGACAGTACTATAAGAAGTGGGATTCCCTGCTAAGGGATTATGTTTTTGAGTCTGGTTTTGGATTGTTTTGTTCTTAAAATCTTATGGCTGGGCAAGGGACTGAGCAGGTAGTTTTTGGACCAATTAGGGAAAGAGGTGGTGTGAAGTCGGATTGCGGGCCCCGTTTGTGTACTTCTTTTTCATAATTTTTAAGGTTTTACCTTTGGGTATTGTGCTCAAGAAAGAGTAAGGAATATTTTGTTTAATTCAGCATTTGTCTCCCTTAAGGAGGGTCTGTAAATGATGATATTGACAAGGATTGATTTAGGATTCAGTATTCTGCTGTTGATGATGCACCCCAGTTATAACATTCTTTTTGGCAGGAGGGGCATAACTTGAAAGGCTGGCAATTTGTCAGCATTTAGGTTGTTGCCGGTGCATGCAGATTGTGTCATTTTATTAGGTTGCTCAATTTTGGGACAAAATTTTGGTGGATATGTTCCTTCCAATGGGTTGTTTTATTTTGCTATTATTGAAAAATTTTTAGTCCCCTTTTATAATGGGGGGTTAGTCAGGAGTTTGGGATGGACACAGTTATGTATTACTTAGTGGTTTCTGTTTGTTAGTAAGCAAGGCTCAGATGATAGTAAAAGATTGACAGGAAACTGAGGTTCTTATTTATATTTACAGTTGTACATGGATGCAGTTGGCAGTGCAGACAGCGGGGTGGACTATAATCAAGATAGATGTTTTTTCAGTGCGTTGGTTCCTAGATGGTTAGAATCTGGGATTATTCATAACTTGTCTTTGTTGGCTTTATTTCCCATATATATTTCGGTAATGATTAGGATGGCTTGTTGCTCAATTATATGGATTATATTTTGGTCTGACAACATTAGCACAATCAATGTAGTTAATCATCAAATATCTTCACCTAAACCGGTGTTATGGGGTTTTTTGTGCCAGCTTTTTCTTTGGTAATTGCAGTTTAATATATGGCGTATGGGGTTCGCAATTGTATTGCTGAGGCTGTCTCGATTACAGCTGCAATAATTTTGGGTTTTGGTTCACAAGTAGAAGAAAAGGGACATTATGTACCAGAATTATTGTGGGATACTATTATGAGGATTTAGCAAATTTGGTCAGAGACAGGTGTAATTTTTTTGAGATTTGGGCAGCTTGGTGTGTGTAGCAGAGTTTATCTTGGGAATAGTATGTCATCAAGCCAGTTTGGTTGCTATATGAAAGTACATACAGGTACGGATGGGTACACATTAAGGTGGTAGGTACTACACTGCAACATTATTTAGCTGTTTTATTGTTTCTATTTAATCCAGGGACCTCAAACTCAATTTACCCGGGAGCCGCTGGAGGTAGAGTCTGGGTGAGGCTGGGCCGCAT
>WMED01023600.1:0-11414 GCA_019650415.1 Pipa parva
GCATCACATATATATAATTGGCAAATCTCTGTAGATTATAAGAGAGATAATGGATCCAATTTACACCTTTATTTATGCCAATTATAGGAATCAGTTATTCAAATCCTGTTGATATCCACAAACCAAACCTAAGTTTAAGATATAATTTTATCAAACTATATCTCTCACAGAGACCATACCTGCCCCATTGTTTTTTATTGTGCTTTAACGAGGAAGTGTGCCCTAAAGCCCTATTTTTAAATATTTTTAAATCGAAATAGCTAAATATCTTACTTTACAGACTCTCTGCTACTTTGCAGACTCCCTGCTAATACTTTTAGCATTCAGCTTAGACAATTCCCTGCATCCTAAAAAAAGTCTGTTAAGTGGAACTGACAGGTCCACTTTAAGTGCCCTAGAAATCTCAACAATTAAAAGATGGCTACAAACAACAAAGACACAAACAAAACAAAACAACAAAAGTCAGGAATTCAACTTTAAAGACAATATTTTTATGAACATCGCATAGAAATAACTGACATGACAATCCATATGTCAATTTTGGCATTATTGGTCTTTTTTAGTAGGTTATGCCCTTGTGTTAACTCTAAATATAACATGGTTTTCTAGAGCTTGATATTAAGTAGCTTCATTCATCTGATGTAGATAAATAAAGAACCAGTTAGGTAGAGATCTTAAATTAGTGATAGTTGAAGCTTGTTTCAATGCTCACTGGCTCTTTCATTCCTTATGTTTTATCTAGAGATATTTCTCTCACAGATGCAAAACCTTTCCTTGTATAAATAACATGTTCTTAGCCAGAAAAGAACTGGCTTGGATATTTGTCATCTAGCTGCTTTTAATTTTAGTAAAAGATAAGGTTTAGCAATACATAGTGAAACCTGATATAATACATGTACCAGCATAGTTTTATGCTAGACAGGGTTTGTCAAGAATATCTAACAGGTCTTTTTTAAGAGGTGCAGGTAGAGTTCAGCTTAGTTAATAATCCTTATCAAAGGTCATGGCAGGCAGCAAACAACAAACCAAGTCAGGCAAGCAAATGTCACATCCCTGAGTTAAACAGATAAGTACATCAAGCAGGAACACAATTAATGTGATCAATCAAATGAAGTGTAGTTCAAAGCAACTCTGCCACCAGTGTTACCTGTTTTGTCCTCCTTAATGTGTTTCAAGCAAAGCCAATGTCTATGCCATGAAGTTTTAAAGTTTCTCACTGGACAACTACTGCAACAATGCAAATGACAGGAAAAGAAAGAAATGTCAAATACATTATGAATTACATATTATAGTACAATATAGTATTTGTAATGGCACATGAATAATGTACTGATTAAAGAATAAGTTTTATGTTTTTTTTTTGCTGGTTGTAACAAAAGCTTGTATGTATAATTCTACTTTACAGCAGGGGTGGGCAAACTACGGCGAATCCGGCCCTCCAGAAGTCTCAGACAGGCCCACGGGAGGATATTAAAATGGGGGGGGGGGGGGGGGGGGGGGGTGTGGCCTAGCGCCATAGGCATCAGCACGTTAGGCACGTCCCCCCCGGCCCTCTGAAGGCTTAAATGTTTGCCCACCTCTGCTTTACAGTATAGTTTCAACACTATTTATCCACTCTGTCTTTATTTTAGATATTTATGTTACTGTAACCCATGACAGTGTTGTAAGATAGAGCCCCTGCACCTCTCTCTATGGGGGTTATTCACTAAGGTGCAAATTCGACTGTTAAATTTGCAAAAAGCGGATTCCCATAGCAAAGTAATGACAATTTCTTAATGTTAAGATTGCGACAATTTTCCCATAATAAAGTCGCGACTGCGACAATATTCTCATTATAAAGACACAACTGCGACAGTAGCAGCTTATTGCAACTGTCTTTATCTGGGAAATTTGCACCTATACATAACAATTCGGACTTTAGTGAATAACCTCCTAAATCTCAAGTCAATTATCTGAAGGGGAGGTAGGGTGGAGAAACTCCAGGAGCGCTAGCGGGGTCAGTGGTTCAGTGACTGACCACTGAACCCCTGTAGTTACACCGCTGTGAAAGGTGTCAGAAATATATTTAATAACTTTGAAATAGTGTTCTAATCCCCAAACCAGTGTACCTCTCATCTTAATAAAATCTTTATGAAATCATATCCTTCTGCCTTCTCAACTTTTCCTAATACTTGTGTAGGAAAATGGAAACAAAAGATATTACATTTCCTAAAAAGTTTCTATTTAAGAAAGTACTCATTTAATATTGTGCTAAAACAATATTTATGAGGTGTTATACGGTGACTCCATCTAGTGGAGTAAGTAATTTATTGTACTAAAAAGAAACGTGTATGAATATGTAAATTCTGGGTGGGACCTCAGACTTAATATAAGCTGCTGTTTGAGAAGGAAGTGGGATTTTTTGGCTCTAGAGCCTCCATCATTAAGGTGACAGGTGCCTGCAAAGCCAATTAAGTATGCAGAGCACAGTAAAACATCACTTCAGAAGTGATAGTTAGTCCTAGCTACTGAAGGGTAGGTCCCCAACAAGGATTGTAATGGGTTTAGTATACCCAGGATTCTTGCATGAAATATCAGGCACATAGAGCAGGGTCTCAGTGGCAGTGCTTAGGGTGGCAATTCGCTAGGTCTGGAGATTGTGATATCCCTGGAGTGAGATGCACTCAGGCTAGTTTTGTCTCAAATGCTGAGCAGAATTCCTCTGAGGATTCCCAAGAGATGGGATTCCTGTGCACAGCCAGAAAGTGGTGAGAGCTGCTTCTGCTCCTTGGTCGTTAATGGATGAGTAACTATGCAAAAGATGTACTTTGCTTTATAAAATGCAACTGTGCAACCTCAAGTTATAAGTGTGTGTGTTTATATTTGGTGTGCTGTGAATAAACTGTTCCTGTTTGAAGAAGAACCTCTGGCACAAATCATTTATTTAAAGGTACAGGCACTACTCCTAATGTAAGCTGGGGCCTATCCACCCAAGGATCTAAGTGAAGCTGTGGGCAGAAATCCACAAGTAGATGCACATGATCACTAGAATGGCTTAAAATAATATTACACCTGTCAACAAATCTGCACAAGTTTATGTTACTTTTAAAGAATGTTTAACCAGAACATTATTTCTAATTCTATTTTTAATGATCTTGTTCTTTCTGTATTGTGTCTGTGCCTGATTTGTAGGGGAAGTAGAGCATGCAGTAACCAATACATTTAAAACTACAGAAACCTCTATTAACATTTCTAAGGAAAGCTAAAGTAAAATTATAAGGGAAATACAGTTTTAAAATGCAGCCCAATATTCACATTGTCAGTGTGTGTCTAGGCCTTGTCTCCTGCCAGCCATCTTGTGCACTAAACTACTAAAGCTTCATCAATGTGAATGATGTCTCCAGGTCCTGTGTTCCTTCAAGTCTGAGAAAAACATTAGAGAAATGTTAAATGCATTATTGATAAAGCTGCATAGAATAGGAACTGGAGATATTTTATAAATATCTTATGCCCTTAATGCTTTGCAAAGACAAAAGCTGTTGGTCATGTAAAAAAAAAATCTAATTAGATTAGATTATTTAAACTGTACATATAATTGCAAGATTGATTTTTTTTAATTTTGTATTTTACTTTATGCTAGATACTTAAGCAAAGCATAACGGAGCAGGTGTGAAGAGAAGTTTTAATTTTTTTAATTGCTCACATCACAAGTCTATTGTATAAGCAGCAAATTTTTAAAACTAATAGGAGGTAATTCAGGAAAGATCGAAGTACCTTTGCGAAGCTTCTCATCACTTCGCCGAGTCGGTCTCCTGCACTCGGAGATCAGCGAACACTTTAAAGGTACTTCGGCTCACCTCGCGACCACTCGATGCGCCTCGCCGAGTCAAAATACCTTTAAAGCGTTTGCTCATCTCTGCCTGCAGGAGACCAATGAGCACGTACCCGACTTGGCGAAGTGATGAGAAGCTTCGCAAGGGAACTTCGATCTTTCCTGAATTACCCCCTAAATCTTAAAGCACTCTGGGAATTGCAATTCTGCAGCATTTGTAATCTTACATTCCAAAATTCAGGAAAACTTTAGGAAAATCATGATAAAGAGCTCTGCTAAAACTGTAGCTTGCTGTAGCTTGCTTAAAGTCTTTTCTTCACTTTTCCCCTCTTCTTGATGGATGTCTAATGCACTTATCCATCTGCAGAGATTTCAGTTCTATAACATATTTTTCAAGGGGGAAAAGGTACAGCTAAGGATTTTCCCTATTAATTTTAAAACCGACATGTTGCAGTACTTGCAGGAACAGGCTGCTGAAAAAAATGCAACTGCCTGCTGTGAATTTTGTGGTGGTGTGGCATGCCCCTGATTCCACCAGCACCGTATATTTCCTGAACAAAACAACATCCAGTACAAACTGTAGAAATACTTTTCAGGGTATGTTTACTATTCACCCACCACTTGCATACCACTTTTCTTAATTTGGAGGGTTTGGCACATATGTGTACCCACACATATTTGGCATTGTTCTGTTCAGTAGATATTTATATTTACCTTGATTTTTGTTTGTCGCCTGTTGATTTAGAAAAGAAATGTTGTTTGTCTATGCATTTTGTTAATTTTGTTCAGGAAACTGGCTTTCAGGGATATGAGTCCGTGGCACGGATATTCTGTTTAAAGGCTCAACTAGCCTATTAAGAGTTCAAGCAAACTGTCATGAATCTCACGGATCACAAGGAGGTTACCACAGCACTGGGTCACCACTAGAGGTACTATAGTGTACCCAGAGCGTCTAAAAGTACTAAGGCATACTAATCGTGAGGGTTAAAGGTGCAAGGTGGTGGCACTAAGGTGTACTATACCAAGGTGCAGACAAACACAGGAACATGGGTGGAATACCTCTAGAAGGGCTAAGGCATACAGTGAAACACAGCAGCAGAGGTGAATTGAAAACACACAGTGACTTAGGGCAAAGGTGAATCCTATATACCACAGTGGGAGTTGCTACTGGTTAATATTATGGCACTGAGCCTAAGGAGGCTCTCGTCATCACCCTGGCTTTTGTGTCACTGGTGGCAGCTGGAATGACTCATGTGGGAACTCTGGTGGAGATCTTGATCAGCTGAACTGTAACATATTAAGATCATACTTAGAACAGTGTACATGCAACCATCACTCACAGCACCCCTGGGCACCTGCTGCACCCCTCAGAAGCAGCTCAGGAACAAGAAGACCTTCTCTTGGGATCCAGTCAGGGCAGACACTACTAAAACACTGGTGCTGTACTTAGCTGTAGCTCTAACTCCAGTCCTAACTGCTGTGAAGAGACTTTTAGGAGACTTGGACACTGCAGAACCTCTTAGCTGATTCACATGGAAAAGACCAAAGATCTCTTTAAGATGCTGTAACTCCAGGTGATGATCTCCTTGGTGATGAAGGGTACAGCGATATATACTATTCAGCACAGAGTCGGGGTAGTCAGTTGAACAGTAGCATCAAACTTGCCCAGGTAAAGTGAAGTGATGTAATTTTCCCATGATTCTCATGCATCTATTTTAAAAAAAGAAAATTTACTTTAGTCCCCTTATACTACCCTTAGTCCAACCTCAGACTCCTCCCATGGCCCTCCACCATGTTTTTCTGTTCTGTAGGTACAACATATGCTCCATGTATAGACTAATAGTCTAAAAACTCAGGCTATATATATATATAGCACTAAATCTAACACTGAAGTCAAAGACATAAAAAGTAACAGAAACAGCAGGTGTCCCCCATACTGCCCCATACAGTGTAGCAGTACCCCATATAATGCCCTACAGTGCAGCAGGTAAAGAGATGCAAGGTGGTGTAGCACGCACAACAAGTTTTAAATTTCTTTGTACCCCAAACCTCCTTTTCCCCATGCTGTGCTGACCCTATCCCATACTGTGCTACCCTAACCACCCCCCTTTCCCCATGCTGTGCTTCCCAAGCCCCCTTTCCCCATACTGTTCAGCTGCACTCACCTGTCTCCCTCTCTTTCCTTGCTCCAGGCTGTGCAGATGCTTCCCTGTCCTCCATCTCTCTTACCTGTCCCATACTGTGAAAATATGCCCTCCTCCCCCCATACTGGAGGCAAGAAAAATGAAACTTAAAAACTCACCCCTGTTCTGACTGCTCTGTTTCAGTCCACTCCCCAGAGCTCTCTCTACCACACTGTCACTTCCTGTAAGCCAATCTGCTCACAGGAAGTGACAGGGAATAAGGCCAGTGCCGGGGAGAAGCTGCTCATGAAAGCAGTAGTGGGAGCAGCTTGAAGCGCTGTCCCAACTGCTTTATTTAACACTGCTGTAGTGCTAGTGATCACTGTTGTAATACAGCAGTGTTAAATAGAGCAGAGTCATCACAGCACTTCAGGCTGCTTCCACAGAAGGGTCTCGGGCGACCACGCCTTACAGCCCAATTATAATCTGCCACTTTCTACATTACAGAAAATTATCTTTATATCCCTTTCTTTGTGACAGTATTTCTAGTTCATGTTGTCGCTTGGTTGCTATATTTTCTTTGCCTTTTGAGTGGACATTCACCTTACGCCATACCAGACCCTTACCATCATCCAACTATTTCGCCACTTTTGTTCTGCTTTAATCAATATAGCGAATTCAAAACAGTATACCTTGACAAATTCTCCACTTTGACACACTCCAGCGCTTAGTAAATTGCTGAATTGGTAATGCATGCACATACAAATTGATGTAAACAGCTGGGTAAGAACATGAACATTGTAAGATGTCAAATTGGTCATGAAATTTCCAAATTGCAGAAAATATTAGTCTGGTAAATATGAATAAGCAGGAGAAACGTTGAATGGATGCCATTCACACCACTGCAGGACTGTTCCTGCAAGTCTCGGTCTTGGTATATCATCATAACAAGTGTTTTGTTGGTCCCGTTCCACAGCAGTGCGAGCAAATGAAGCACTTCTTTCTGTACTATTTCAATATATATCTGCAGCCTTCTTCGTTATTTGACAAAATGGTACATCCTGTCATTTGACTCTGTAGAACTACATTTCCCAGAAAACAAAGGGTACAAGCTGCACCCCTAACACCCTAAAGAGTTGTGAAATACTGTAAAACACTACATTGTAAAAAAAAATATAAAAATAGCCATTTATTTTTTAACTCATAGGAGCCACTACCAAAAATGATAGAAACTCAATTTCTAGGTAACTTTTAAAGGTCTTTACTCACGTTTGGAAGTATAAAAGAATGCTGCCAGAAAAATTGGTAGAAAAATATCTTTGTTATATAGAGTTACATCTGTTACTTTTTTATTGTTATTATTCCTCTGAAAAATGGATTGTAACTACTGTGAAATCTGGAGATACAACTTCAGTTCTATTTTTTTTTATTACTGTAAAAATCGGCAGAATGTAAAATCCATGTAGTAATTGTTTGACCGTGACACTTTTCTTGATCTGAGGAATGCAGTCTTCTAGGTAGATGCTTTGTGAACACTAGATTTTATTTATTTGAAGAGTCCATCTCTTTGTTGTTCGGAGAAGATTCATTCTAATGCCTCAATATGTCATTGTATAAAGTTTGATGATCAGAAGAAATGGAATACTTATTTTACTTTGTGTCTCTATATTAAAACTTAAATTATTTCAATTATGGACTGGAGCAGTTTTTAAAAACATTAAACACTAATGTAAAAAAAAAAAAGAAACACTTTCATTGCACATATAGGGGAGCTATAGTCAAATTACATATTTACAGTACATATGCAGTACTATACCTTAGTGAAAAGAGTTTCTCCCCAGTAGTTGTTTCATCTGATGCAGAATGATTGAGTAGGCAGGACTGATAAACTCCTGCACCAGGAAATGTGTGCGTGATTTGTATTGGCCAGTTATCCATAAAAAGGTAACCTACTTACTACTTAGCACATGAGCACAAGTTACCTTTCCCTCTGTAATCTCCTGTAAACAAGTTTAATTTATGCGGTCAAAAGGTCAGCACACTGCTTAACCAAAAGCAGTTAGGCATCTTTTTCTTCTTGTGATGCCTAACTTGCAGAACAGAAAGAGGAGGGGGAGCAGGGGAAGGAAAATGTCAGCTCTGAGGAAATCTAATCAAGGGAAGCAAACTTCAAGTATTATTTCTTCCATAAACATTTTTTAACTATTTGTCAGCAAATGGCATAGTATAAAGGAACTTTATATGTATGTGTGCAGTTATATCAGCACTATAGTGCTCCTTTAAATACATAATATTGGTTTCATATACTGTATATGCTACCCTATCTATAAACTAGTGGCCATACCATGTCTAATTTATAACCACTAATAATGGTCCGCTGGGTAGGATTCTTACTGGTGATCAATGAAACTGGATTAGGCCTCTTTCGCATTTGTCCTTTATGGGCTTGTGTCTGTTTACAGTAGCATGTAAAATGTATTTTAATAATGCAAACCAGATCTGACCAAAGGTTTTTGTTCCGTCCATATTCACGTCCATTTGAGACTTCTCCAACTCCACTTATTCAACAGTCTCTGCAATGTGATGAATTCGCGACCAATTCTGACGCTTACTCCAGTCTCAGACTTACAGAGCCCTTTGCATCAATTTTCGTTCACATGCACAGGTAATTTGGCTATTCAGCATGTGACGGAGTCTGTCGAAGCGGTGGATTCTGCAGTGCGTACTGCTCCGAATTCACCTGTGGCAAATTGAGGGGTTTGATGGCAGGGCTCCAGTGTTGCGTAAGGCAATAATTAATTCAAAAGTAACAATGGCGACTACGACTAAATTAATCTACTATTAAACATGAACTAAGGACAAGATGACATATAAAAATAAGTATTTTTCACTTATATACAATTAGTGGGATATGTTGAGACTGACGTCACTGCCCTTCACTGGAGGAATTCTTCTCACTCCACATGACTTCTCATCCTACTATTGTGTGACTGACTACGTCTCACTACGCATGCGATGGCGTCCGACGCTATCTGCTGCTTCATGAATAAAAAGACATGAATTCATGACTTCCTAATCATATTGACACGAACAGACGCGGGGTCACTATGCAAGGCGAATTCGGACTTTGATGAATAAGCCCCCCCCCCCCCCCCCCCCCCCCCCCCTCAGTTTTTGCAGTGGGGATGTTTTGCATGCTATCAAATGAGATTGTATGGTGAGACACTTGCTGCTAAATCTAATGTGCAAGCCAATTGCTTGTATTGGGATTTATTGTATAGTTAACTAACTGATGTGGTGATATGGTTACTGAGTTGGTGCTTCAGTTTTTTCTTCTTTAAGATTACTCAGTGCAAAGAAATGATAAAACTGTTAATCTGTTATACTTTATTTTTACAAGAAAAACTTAAGTAATAGTGTATTAAAATATCAGTGTGTTTCAATAACAAACTCTCACAGATCTCTCGGGGATGAACTGACACACGGGGTACTACAAGACTGGATGCCACTTGAGGAACTGGAGAAACCAGAGCCCATTATGCCTCTAGAGGCACTAAAGCATGCTGAAGATATGAACTGAAGATAGGAACAAGTGCATGAAGTGCAGGTGCAGAAGGTTAGTGGATTCTCCTTACCACAGTGGAGTTGGCACGGGAAAAAGCTGAGGTGCGGAGTCTAAGGAGCCCCTGGTCTTCACCTTTTAACCCCCAGAAGTGGATACAGCTTTGGTGGCAAAGGACTCATCAGGTTAAACCCCCCACTAGTGGCAGCTGTCTAAAATACTTGGAGAATCTGATGGATACAGGAACTGCAGAACTGCAACTCACTGGATCACTTAGATCAGCGGTTCTCAACCGGCGGGGGTCGCGAGGCCGTCCCACGGGGGTCGAGAACCGCCTCCGACTCCCGGAAGTGCCGCAGGAACCCTTCTTATAAGGGTTCCTGCGGGTGACGTCAGCCGCAAACGTCATCACGTCGCGGCGTGGTGACGTCAGGGCCGGGGTCGCCGGCCGAAAAGGTTGAGAACCGCTGACTTAGATTGTAGTGTACCTTTAAATATACAGTAGCAAGACCAAACACAGGAGGTGTCAGGCAAAGCAATGCTGAAGCAGACCTGAATATATTCTGACAGGCTGGGCTGAAGAGCTGACAATCTAGGGTTTGCAGGAGAAGCTGAAGTATGACTTCTGAGAAGGCACAAGAAGCAGTTCAAACACTATAGAAGACAATTGTAACACAGGGGTTGACATAGACGCTAGAGGACTTTGTAACCCCTTTTGAATTTGGTACTGCTGATATCATGCGTGACATAAGCAGCTTTGGATTGGATGGCTAACCTGGAAGTGATGGGTATAGTGCTTACTCAGAGCTTGCTGGCAATCAGAAGTTTGCAGGCCTGAGCAGCACTGCTCTCTACGAGCGCAGCTTCTGACACAAACATAATGCATATGCTCACAATGTCAACTAGATATGCATGGAACCAATGTGTACCAAACCCACTGCATGAAAGTACAGCGGGGTCCACAAATGCTCCAGTCAGTTTTATAAAGTCTCTGAGTTGCTGATACTTAGAGAGGGATAGAGGGAATTGTAACACCCTATATAATAGCAGTTAGCCAAAGTGGGCCCCTTAAGTTGGACCACTGCCAGATATCTACGTCAATCAATTGCCTAAACTTGAGGATTCTCAAGCTGAGAGCTAACTATGCTCTGTGTGCCTATATTCTGTCTCAGGTAATGCCCACTGAAGTACCCCAATGTCAGCTGAGCTGGAGCACAGCATAAAAATGAAAAAAAGTCAAAATGTATAAAAATCAAATTGTCAAAAAAAAAAATGGAAAAGCTGATGCACATTTCACTCTATGAATTGATGATAACACTTCCAAATGTTAAAAAGTGACTTTACCTTGAAAGTGTTCTAACATCTGCTAATGAGAAGATGACGCTTAACATGCTGCCACTTCCCTTGTTGCTAGGTAGGGTGTTGACTGTGTGGCACAATAGGACATGTTTATAAAGGGATGAAACATGTTTAACTTTGTTTAACCCCTGTTGTTTTCCCTATTTTGTAATCATTGTCCATTTCATACATTTATTAAACATAATTATTTTGTTTGCCGCTAGATTTGTGTTTTGCTGTTCACCTCATGTTTTCACTTTGTTGTATACTCGTTACAGTGGACATTTATAAAGCCTATTTTGATCCTTTTGATTTGTTTATACTTGTTTCTATACCTTTCAGCATTATTTTCCAGTCCCCTGGACTTTACAATCCCTCCAATTTATTTAGGACAGAAAAGGAATCAGCAATATCGTTAAAGTGGACCTGTCAGGTCCACTTAACAGACTTCATTTTTTTTTTTTAGGAAGCAGGGAGTTGTCCTAGCTCAGTGGCGGGCAAACTTATTCGCCAACTGAGCCAAATATCAAGAGTGTCGATTAAAATTTCTTTTGAGAGCCGAAATTTTTAAACTTAAACT
>WMED01023601.1:233-11207 GCA_019650415.1 Pipa parva
ACTGACATTTTATAAACTGGCATTTATTCTTGTGCCCAGGTTTGGTAAGTAAAGATGGCGGAAGCTCACCAGGCGGTAGCGTTTCAGTTTACAGTCACTCCAGATGGAATTGACTTACGATTAAGCCACGAAGCTCTGAGACAGATATATCTCTCCGGCCTCCACTCCTGGAAAAAGAAGTTCATCAGATTTAAGGTACCCAAAAACCGAATGAGAAAGGCTAAAAATAGCACGTGTTTCCCAAATATACTAGACTAGTTTGTTTGTTTTTAGACATAAGAAACCAGTAGCAACGGAAAAAGAAAAATCCCATTTGGATTGGCAGTTTCCGCTACATAGTATTGTTCTGGGTGTAATTGTCAAAGTTGAATTCCTGATTATATAATTTAACTGTTGCTGGTACCCTTGCATCACTTGAAATTCTGTTATAAAAAGAGCCTACAACTATAATTATGCTGTATGGAGTCTTCATGAGTACAGAAGTGGCCCACAATGGCAACTTTCATTGATGTTATTGAATTAAAATCTCAGCAGCTGAAAAAAAAAAAGTACAATATGGCTGCTATCAGTAAAGATAAGAACAGACAGAAATTAATCCCATTTGTGAACTTCAAAGATAATATTGTGAGTGCTGTATCTAAATAACTGCCATGCCAGTCCAAAGGGGAGTTGTGAGATTTTTTTTGTGCGTTACTGGTCTTACAGTGATAACAACTATTAAAATCTAAGATTTAACCCCCCCCACCCCCATTTTCAAAACTATAATAGATTTCACATTAGTTTTTGGCATTAATCAAAGCTTCAGTTATAAATGAAACCTCAGCCTATAAGCTATTTTTTTGTTGTTGTTTGTTTCTTAACACTTGTAATGTGTTATTAATGGATATTTCACTTCAATTTAGAAAGTCATATCGATATTTAAATGGCAAAATAGAATTCTTTTTTTTCTTCTGCAGAATGGAATCCTTACAGGAGTCTTCCCAGCAAGTCCTTCCAGCTGGTTCATTGTAGTTGTTGGAGTTACATCCGCATCCATGTATTCGAAAGTGGACCCATCATTTGGGGTCATTGACAAAATTACCCAAACTCTTAATGCCACGTAAGTTAGCGAATTTTTTACTTTTTAATTTTCAATAGATAATGTTGGTTGGACATTCATGTAATCATGCTGAAGGTACAGAATGTCCTAAAGATAAAATGTTGTTTTTCTTTTTTCAGTTAAGATATTTAATTCTGTAGTTAATTATCTAATAAGAGCTTCTTACATTAAAAAAATAAATAGGCAGGACAGCCATAAGTTCATACAGAAGGTAACATGGTACAGAGGGCATCAAAAATCACCCCCAATTTCAATGAATATTAGAACCCAAACTATATAGAAACACATTGCTAACAATCAAAGTCAAGGGTATAATCAATATCACAGCCAAAAAGATTGCAAACTATGTAAAATATCATGACCTAATTGTATTAATGTTACCTATGTTAACCTAAATGTAAAAATACAGCTACAATATAATATTAACTATATATGTTGCAATAAAGAAATAGTTTTATTTATTTATTCAAATATTTAAATAAATATAAAGGGGGTTATTCACTAAAGTCCGAATTGTTGTGTATAGGTGCGAATTCGCCAGATAAAGACAGTCGCAATAGGCTGCTACTGTCGCAGTCGCTTCTTTATAATGAGCGTATTGTCGCAGTTGCGACTTTATTATGTTAAAATTGTCGCAATCTTAACAATAAAAAAAATTGTTGCGACTTTGTTGTTTGTTGTAACATTTGGCAGCGAAATCTAGAATGATTTCTAGGAAACTACAGAACAGAATTTATCTATCGTTTAATTGTGGAATAAAGTAATAATTTACTAAATAATAAAATGACTCACGGTTTGACTTTTGACTCAAATTAAAAGCGATGCCATTCGGTTCCCATAGAAGATAAACAAATCATACTAGACTTTGACTTGTAACTTGTGCGGTATAGAGTTTGTTGTTTAACCTCTGGAAGGAATATAGTGTCTCTGTAAAAATGAAACTTTTCTAGAAACACATGTATCCGAGATGCACACCTGCTTTTAGTAAACTTGAAAAAGTGCACAACATTTCAAGGGACCCCTTTCTTGTGCACTTGCAAGTGGGAAGAACGCTCTTGAAATACTCTGCACTCTACATAAGTGTGTGAGCATCTCTGACATTTATAACTCTTTATTGCAAATTTGTTGTTGTGGTTAAGCTTATAAGGGTTGCAAGAGCCCTGAACTGCGATTTAAAATATATTTAAAGTGAACCTGTCACCTCAAAGCACTAATACTAATTTAGGTTGTACTAATGAAATAAACATTTTGTAAATATATATGTGTTTAAAAAAAAATTAACTTTTTACAGCGTTTCTCTCTGTCATCTTCCTTGTCAGCCTGACTTTTCTTTCCCGAGTCAGGTTGGGTGGGGCTAAATGATGATTGACATTATAGCTCCTCCAATCGGATCCCTTCTGGATCGTGATTTAAGGGATCTGATTGGAGGAGCTATAATGTCAATCATCATTTAGCCCCACCCAACACAACACTCATCAAAGAAAAGTTTGTATAAAGGTACATTTCTTAAAAAATACATACAGGTATATATTTACAAAATGTTTATTTCATTAGTACAACCTAAATTAGTATTAGTTTTGAGGTGACAGGTGCACTTTAAATTATCGGGGGAAGTCAGTATTATGTTTTGGGGGATATATGCTACCCTCCTCTGAGTAGATGGTATATGGTAATAGAATGGAAAAGAAATATTTTTTTTCTCTGTGATGTTTAATTGTTGATTTTTGTTGGTTTGTGTGGCTTCTTTGTCTTCATGAATACAATGTACTATCTAAAGGCACATAGAAAGCGATAAGCTTGTCGGGGAGGTCTGTTCAGGGTTTAAAATGACAGTCCCACCAAGAATGCCTCAAATATATTTATAGTTAATATACGTATATTCAATCGTGCGTCCAAACATTTAAAATTCTGTCTATAAAATATGATATTTTAGGTATTTAGCTTTAAAAATATGGCTTCCATCCTCACTTCCTGTATATTACATATGCAAAGCATCCTAGAAAACAATGGGACTGGGTGAGGTCTATTTAACAACATGGCTGCAGTAAAGATAACAGACAGAAAGCAATACAGTTCATGAATTTAACTTCAAAGATAATATTTTTACTGTGCTGCATGTGAATACTTGCCATGTCAATACAAATGGGAATTTTTTTTTTTTGTTTGTTTTTGTTTTGGTGTTACTGGTACTTTAAGTGATAGAAATGGTTTCAATCAGCAAAGGCAGAAATAAAACACAAAATAAATTTTTTAAAAAACGGGAATTGAGACATTTTATTAGCTGCCCTGTGTATAAATAACTGCAATGCCCGTTCAAAGAGATTGTCTCTTTTTAGGAACTTTATTCCTAACATTCTCGATTTTTTTATTAATTGAAAGAATAGAATTGCCAAGAAGCCATTAAATTAATAAAGGCTGATAACTGATTCCAGAATGTTCCAATGCATATCAGCTCATAAACATACTACAAATATAACAGTCACCACCACCTTTCAAAGCCACACTCACTTCAGTAAATCCAGCCACTGAATAGTGGCTAATGTAATTAGTACAGATGGGGCTGGTCTTTCAGGTTTATTCCTGCTTCAACCAATCATAATGCAGCTCCATATCCCTTATTGTGAGAGTGCAACAGCAGAGAAGCTTACTGGCACGCAATCGAGAGATGGAGATGCATTGTGGCCAATTTACCTTTTTGTGAGACATGGATAAACTCTTTTACTAACTAAACTGCAAAATGCCAGTTCAATATTTATGTTTGTAGCAGAATTTTTACATGCCAATAGACCAAATCACCAAGCAAACCAAATAAGTTTTTAATATTTTTTTCTTACAACAGAGGCTACCTGACAAACCAGACTCAGCAAATTGTAGGCGGGGTACTTTTTGGCACTGGCCTGTGGGTGGCAACCATTGCAACTATGCGGTACTCTCTGAAGAAGCTCCTCTCTTACCATGGATGGATGTTTGAAGAGCATGGCAAACTCTCCACTCCTACCAGGATCTGGATGGTTAGTAGCTGGGCCATTGGTCCACACACTTGAAGAGTAAAATCTTTAAAGAGCTGTTAAAACCATGAAGTGAATCTATCATGGTCTACAGTCTCCCACCAGGCAGATTATGACCTGTTACAACCAACATTATAGTTCTTTCAAATGTTAAATTATGCTATTAAATATAAACATAAATCATCCATCAATCATCAGTCATTGATGCCCACCTGGGGCGAAATTTATCAAAGTCAGAAAGACCGCTGCTCTTTCCAACTTAACCGAGAGAAATCTCGGACTGATCTCGTGATATTTCTTTTGAGATCTTGAGTTTTAGAATTTTTTTTACCATGGATAGGTAACATTTTTTTTTTCTATAGAAAGGCGTAGTAGCATGGCTACCTTTCCATTGAAAAGTTTGAAATCTTGGGATCGAGAAACTCGACCAGAGCGGTCTTTTCTGACTTTTTAATAAATTTCGTCCTTAAAATGTCATATTTATCACAATCATAATGTTGCTTTAGTTACGAATTGATAAGTCATACTCTTCGTAATATGGACAAATTCTCTGTTATATCAAATAGAATGTCCAATAAATAGGACCTGGTTAATATGCAGTATCAGCCTTATTTGTATCCAGGGACTAATGTAACTTATGGGTTGTGAAAGATGACCTCCTAGGTGTCAAGAAGTGTATATAAATGAACCTCTTCATTGCCCAGTGGTTTGGCATTTTATTTGTATTGGTTATAGACATTTACAGTCTCCGCCAGATATAAAAGCGTCTCTTATTAGGCCACAGACAGATAATGTAATCCATGTTTTGGGGGAAGTAACTGAACATTCACTGGGGATTATCCAAACGAGATGGACCCAAATTAGGCACGGTCTAATTTTATCCCAATATTTATTTTCTGGGAAAGTATGCCATACTAGTGTTTATTTTACAAAAATAGAACAGAGCCAAATAAGGCATATTTATGACATGTCACATCCATGTCATTTTCTTTATAAGAGTCTGAGTATTTTAGTTTTTTTTTATTTATCTTCACTGTTTCTCTAGGGAATGGTCAAGCTTCTCTCTGGACGTAAGCCAATGCTATACAGCTTTCAGACAAGTCTTCCACGTCTCCCTGTGCCGCCAGTTAAGGATACTGTTAAAAGGGTAAGTTCTAAAGTATAACATCAGAGATTCTTGTAAATGGCTTGTTTGATCATGGTATGGATATAGTGATTTATTCAAAGAAACATTAATAAAACTCTGGTCGCGCTAATATTATTTCATTATCAAAAATGGAAATAGATTTTGTACGTGTATATTTTTATTTATAAAACGCCACAAGGTTACGCAGCGCTGTACAATCCAACAATACAATTACAATACAGACAAGGGAAGTGCGTAGCAAAAAACGAGTGAAGTAAAATACAAGCATATAATCAAGAAAATACATCACTCTTAGTGCAAGGTCATGATTGAAACAAGAGGATGGAGGTGCCTTCCCCATAGAGCTTACAGTCTAATTTTGCATTGTTTTATCTGCTGATGGCTAGGCAACAACATTTCGGATGTCGCTTACTTTAATCTCCTAGAATAGTCCATCAGCAATTAACTGTGCACATGGCATTGCAGCCAATATTACATAATTATAGAGACAGAATGGTTGTTTAGTATCATAGATAGAGGTATATAGTATAGAAATGATTCAGTCCTTCCGTTGAACTCCTTTTTGGCAGGATTAATTTTTCCTCTTTCTGCTATGTCAAAGAATAAACTCTTATTTTACTAGAACATGGGAGTTAAGCAACAGAGGTATAGTAATCCATAGCAAGCAATCAGAAGTTAGCTCCCACAGGTATAAGGATACTAGAATTATGGAGGTCAACTTCTGATTGGTTGCTATGGGTTTTTGGTTATTGGTTGCTAATGGGCTTTTCCAAGTTTAATACATTTTGCCCTGAGAGTGTTAATGTCATTCTGTAATATTTAACACAGTAAACTGTTGACTTTTCAGTTTTCTATATATTGGAGTCGGTATTATTCCAATAATACCATATATCAGGGGTCTGCAACCTATGGCTCTTGAGCCAGCTTTGGCTCTTTTGATGGCCGCATCTGGCTCTTTGACTGTAATGAGTGGTGCTCACATGCAAACACCGCTCGTTACAGTCTGCCAGCTAATCGCCGGCAAGCACTGTAGCGACAAAGCTCTCTCAGTGCTTCTGGGTTGCTAGCCAATCTGGATCCATTGACGTAACCACACTTCTGGGTTGCTAGCCAATTCGGAGCTGCTGACGTCACCAATGTGACATCACATATGACGTAAGCGGCTCCAGATTCAAAAGGGATGAGCAGAGCCATACTATATGGCTCTCTCAGTCAAAAAGGCTGCCGACCCCTGCCATATATCAAAGGGCTCATTGCGCAGCCAGTCTGTCCCGCACCCATGACACTCAGAAGGCTAGCAGTTTCACATTTCAAGGAGACTACAATTTCCCCAGGCAAAACGACTGTAGCTGTTATGCATGCAAATGTGCAGTGGCCATCTTCATTGTGAACATCAGTACTGCATATTGTTCGAAATACAAACATTCCTTTAAAACTTTTTAATGCATTTTAAGAACCAAATGGCTCATGCAGTAATAATACGCATTTTTTACTGAGGCATGAAAACCAGACCTAATATTACTGCTGATTGGTAAATTTACTTGCATTAGCCAACCATGGGGTTGCTTGTTATAGATGACAGAGGCACTTCATTGAAAATAAAATAGGGTTTTGTTTTCTTTTTTTACTGTGCTGATGATTATACATATTTATTTTGTGTGCTTTTTAGGAAAATGAGAGGAGATGGTAAGTTTTTATTTGAAGATATATCTTCTGATTCCTGTTGATCTATAGAGCACTCTAACATGCTATGAGCTTCAAAACAATTGTTAGTATTTTATATAGGTTTGCATAAACATAGACAGAATATACAGAATTTTTCTCTGTATAGAATTGGTCTACAGCTTGACATTCATGGCTTAAACACTTTGATGTCACCTGTATCATGAGGACTGCCTTTTGAATGTGCTTGTGAATTCACTCACTCATCTACTGTAAGTCATCATTGTCTGGATGCTACTTAACAATGCTGGCTACTTCTCCTCTCACTCTCTGTATGTAAAACCTCCATGACCAGACTAGCACATTGGGGCACTCCCCTGACAGCTCTTTCCGTCAGGGAGAGGAGGCTTTGCATAAATGGGAGCAACAGTCTATTATTTCCTGATAAAGAGGCCTTAGGAGCCTCGAAAGCTTGCATTTACCATCTATTTCATTAGCCAATAAAAGGTATCGCCTATACTCCCTTGTCTTGGGAGCAACAGTAGTTAGTCACCTATTTGACTTACAGTTTGGTGCCTACAGACCACAAATACTACATTTTAATTCTTAGAAAAATCAGCTACTAGAGTTCTTTCTTTTTACAAAACAAGTTTTGAACAAAGTAATCAGATATTGCGTTTGAGGGCATCTCAATGTGATCCTTTTGGCAGTTACCTCCATAGAATTCTGGCCAAACATCCACATGAACCTATCTAGGGTCAAAGCCTTTTTCCTCTTGGTGGAGCATCTGGCTTCTCTGTCCTCTATCCGACATTGAGGGGTTTACTCTCTAAAGTCCAAATTCGACTGTCAAATTTCCAAAGAGCGGTTTCCCATAGCAAATCCCCGACTGCGACAATTCTCCCATTGTAAAGTTGCGACTGTGACAATATTTCCATAGTAAAGTTGCGACTACGACAATATTCTCATTATAAAGACGTGACTGCGACAGAAGCAGTCTATTGCGAATATCTTTAGCTGGCGAGTTCACACCTTTACGTAACAATTTGGACTTTAGAGAATAACCCCCTTGAGTGTTTACCCAGCAACCTACTGTTACTACTTGGCAGGAATTCTAGAAATCAAGCTCCAATGGAAAAAGCTTTGACTGTCTCACCACTCTTCAGAAGGTCTTTCTTACATTCTGAACCTTGTATGATTTGTGGCATTGTGTGAATGTCGGTAGAAAAAAAAAATTAACATCCATATAAAAATTATAACCAGGTTCTAAGAAGGGCTACACGTAAAAGTATACCAAATATGGCAGAAAGATGCACATAAAAGCTTTTAAAGTCGGATATTTTACTGGGCTTTGCACCATTCCCATCACGTTATCCTAAACTTGGTTTTGTTCTACTCTGGAAACAAAGATGACTATATAACTCGCTTAACTTATTTACGTGTTTTAAGGACCGTTCGGTGCTTTCTTACTTTTTGATTTATTGAAAGAGAATTGAATGGAACAAAAAAAATCCAACATTCTTAGACTTTCAAGGCTGGTTATTCTTCCAGTCTAATATTTATATTGGAGGGAAAAAAAAGAGGCACTACTATTATTACTGATAAGCCAACTTTGCTGGAAAATCCAGAACACAATAAGGCCATTGGTTAAACAAGCCCCGCCTGCTCTACCTGCCACAGTTTAAAACAGTTGACAGATATGTGTTGATGTCTGTTGGGGCCTCTGTGTTTTTCTCTCCTATTAACAAGCCATGTTGTATTCTAACCAGAGAAAGTAGCATGGATTCCTCTGTGCAGTATCCATAGTAACCAGCTGTGTTGTGCACTGAAATAATGTCTTGCTCTTTTAACATTTTATAATGTTCATTTAAATATCCATTGTAATTAGTTATTGGATGTACAAAAAAAACCAATACAGGCTTCTACACATTTACAGATACCAGTCCTTAACCTTTTGGTATGCTAACTTTTCTAAAAGAAATGTGATATAAATATTTAATAAAATGTATATCTAACCCTTCTTTCAAAACCTATCGAGCCATATTTCCAGGTATTCAATAATTCAAACTACTGCCTCTAGGAACATTTCATCTTACTCCATAAAATGATAAACTAAATACACTAATGGATCAGGTCGCAATTTCATGCAGTCTCTCTCTTAAAATAGTGGTCCCTGAAGTGCAGTGCCCTTGTACATTTGTACAATTTTTACTTCTTAAGGATTTAATTCACTTTGCATTCAATTCTAAATCATATAAAAAGGTTTACAGTAATGATTAAGGCTACCCTAGATAACATATTATTCAAGTATTCAGTGCATTAAAACCCACTTATTCGGCTGTTGATGTTAGACAGATTAATAAACGGTTAAGTAGATAGGTGCCTAAATGGATATTAGATGACTTTAATAAAAGACATTAATAACACATCCGCTGAGCTTGGTATTCTTTTTATGATCAGTGTATGGAACCCAAGTTAACCCAGCTCCTCATTTACCTTTTAATTAAAAAAACAGTGAAAAGATTTTTTTATGTACAGCAAATATTAACAGATGTAATAATGACAATGAACTGGGAAGACAGATGGTGTTGTTAGACATAAACCTGGTTATTATTTTAGTAATGTGAGGTTCCTTATCCCCTTATAGATATCTTGTGCTCAACGTGTTTCCAGGAATTATGCTATTTTATGAAATGGGAAATGTATATATTCAATGGTTTTGTTTTTCTAAAAAGCACTTTGATTAGCAGGAGTTACATTGTTGTATGTTAGATTAGTGGCTCTGTAGGTCTAGGAAATAGTCGTTTTTTGTTGGTTTTTTTCTCATCCCATTAACTGACAGTAACAACTGGTTGTTTCTCTTGCTGTCGCCGCAGTACCTGGAATCCGTAAAGCCACTCATGGACAAGGAACAATTTGAACGAATGGAAGGTCTTGCCAAAGATTTTGCTGTTAATTTAGGACCAAGACTACAGTGGTACTTAAAGTTGAAATCGTGGTGGGCAACAAACTATGTAAGTGAGAGATTGAAGGTTTAGTTCTTCTTTAACTTTCTTTTGAAAGCATTGAAGTGTCATATTCTCCTGAGATCAGGGCTGCCAGTAAGGGGGGAAAGAGTAGTGCTGAAAGGAGCCAAAGTATCTGGTATTGTGAGATTATGGAAACCTACTAATGGACCTACTGGGCAATGAGCAATTTAACTGTGAAGATTGAATTGTAACTGGCATATTAAAGAATGCATATGGTCATGCTGGCTGGGGATGTTATTTGTCAGGGTGGGTGGGTGTGTTGGGGGGGGGGTTGTTTTCTAATAAAAGCCTTGGTTTCATGACTTTGTACGGCAGGGTAAGGGAATTTACCCCAGTTACATCATTTATAGCCAAGTTTTAGATAATACATGTTCATGACTTGAGCCCTACAGTCCAACAAAGTGAAAATAAATGTATTTTTAAAGATAATACTTTGTAATTATTATGTGAAATGATGCAGGTTTTATAAACAGCAGATATGTATGTATATATATATATATATATATATATATATATATATATATATATATATATATATATATATATATATATATATATATATAAATAATGCATCACTCTTTAGGAATCATGCAACGCATTCGTTCTTATAGGACTCGGCGTCATTGAAGTTTCTTTAACCGAATCCTATGATTCAGAGTAAATATTTACACTGCCTTGAGTGCTCCATTGCTGTGGGAGAGCTTGCAGAAACAAAGTCAGGGAACAAGGAAAATTCATCAACAGTTGACAAACTTTACAGAGGTCTAGCAACCAATCAGAAATCACCTTTCATAATTCTAGCTCCCATATACCATTGAATATGAACTGCTGATTTGTTGCTATGAGTTACTAGACCACTGTAACCAAATGTCCCTGCTGATAAATTCCCCTGTATGTGTTTAGCTGAAGAAGTGACTTATTGGAATTGGGGAGTGGATTCTGCAGAGCAGTTGGGCACCTTGAATGCTGGCGCCTGGTTGCAGCTGCTCCCACTGTGCCTGGCTGTACTAGTCCCTTGCTATAAAGTAG
>WMED01023602.1:0-11414 GCA_019650415.1 Pipa parva
TCTATCTATCTATATCTATCTATCTATCTATCTATCTATCTATCTATCTATCTATCTATTGCATTATTCCTCTCCACTCATATAATTGCTGTAGCATAAATCTTAAAAAGTTATTGCCATCATTTAATGCTGTATGCTATGTAGTTGCCTTGTACCATTTCTGTACCCCAGGCTCTATCAAATAAAAGGTTATTGATTAATTATCATGCTGTGAAACACAACAAACAGGAATTGAATTTTCCCCAGACAATAGATGAACTGTGTTTGCTCCTGGTTTCTTGATTTGGACAAAAGGACTCTTTCTTTTTAGCACAGTGTGCTAGGTTATGCATCCTGAACTTTGTGTGCCTGGGATGGGCAAATTATATTGCAAAATCAACTAGGGAAACGAATGATGTAAATGATAAATATTCACTGTAAAATGTTTTTTAGGGCAAAATTTACTAAGGAGTTTTGCCCATTTTTGGATGTTTTTTGCCTGATTTTTTAAAAAATTTTTTCCACCACAACCAGGTGAAAACTAGTATTAGTATAAAAACAAAAAAAACAAAAAAACAAAAAAGGGGCAGGGGGTTAAGAATGGCTGAAAAATGTGTGAAAACACCTTAGTAAATTTTGCCTGTAGTGCATATGCATTATATAAATATAGAATAATAATAATAATATTTTTTTCCCATTTCTTTCATTAAATATCCTACATGTGGAAATGGTCTTACACTCGCTGGTTATTTATTCAGTAAACAACATAAGACAGTTCCCTTTGGGGATCCCTAGACTGATTAGGGTTGAACATGGCTTCTTTGTTTATCTGTGCGTTGCTTCAGATTTAAATAAATAGGTTAAGTTGTTTCATTTACATCATGGACCTTTGGCTAGCTGAGTGTCAAAGGGTCAAGCCGCTTAAAGACACATTGTTTTCAGAATAAAGAAGTTTTATGAATTCCTATCATTTTGTAAAGAAATCATTTTTTTTTTAAATTAACACAAGAAGTATTTTTTGGTTTCTTGCTGATTGAAAGAATGTCAGACTGTTTCCTTCCTGTCACAATCGCCGCTCCCCGCCTCACTTCATCGCTGGGATTCTAGATGTCTAGATAAGATTCAGAGCAACAAATGGACAAGACCATAATAATAATAATAATTATACAATAATCCTTTAACTGAAATGTTCACATTTCTAATGACATTTGCAACAATGCTGGAAGAAGAGAACAAATCAGTTACACTACGACAAAGGAGAGATAAGAAAGACTAGTTGAACCAGATGAAATAAAACCACCGGACTTTTAAAACTATGCTGTATATTATATTATTACTCCTAAACATCCCATTTCAATTCTGCCACATTTATAAACACTACTGCGCTATCTTTTTTTTATCCAAGACGTGCAGTTTATATAAACTTTCCATTTAATTTTATATTTTTTATCTTCCAATCCCAATTCCTACATTTTAATGGTTTGTTACTGTTTTCTTCTCAGCTGCATCCATCCTGACTGCTTTTAGCAAACCCCTGCACTAAATAATAATTGAAGACTAAATAATATATATTCATAATTTGTCCCAGAAAGCCCAATAAACAAATTAAGGGGGTTATTCATTAAAGTGTAAATTTGACTGTCGAATTCTCAAACAGTGGATTCCCATAGCAAATCCGTGAGTGCAAGAATTTCCCCATTGTAAAGTCGTGACTGCGACAATATTCTCATTATAAAGATGCAACTGTGACAGTATCAGTCTATTGTGACTGTCTTTAGCTGGCGAATTCACACTTATACGCTACAATTCGGACTTTAGTGAATAACCCCCAATCTGCAACCAGAAAAACAGTCAACAATCCAGAGCAATAAAACTCAATGCCAACTTCATTTCAAAGACGGCATTTTTACAAGTACTTCATATGAATATGCCATGACAATCCAAATGGAGATTTGGTGTTCCTGGTCATTTAATATATTCTCTTGGTAAAATAATAATCCTACGTGTTTTCAAAAATTAGCAAAGCATATTAGCCTGACCGATGTGTTGATAAAAGATACACAGTGGCCTTATGATATATTCCATACTAGAAATGGTAATGAAGCTCAAAACCTTCTTAATTAATATGCGTAAAATAAATGCTAATTCTGTTGCCCAGTCACAAACTCTTATTTGTACCAATGATCTGGGCTTGACCACTCTGGGAAATTAATATTGCTTCTAAACAATCCGGGATAGTTTTAGCTTTATGTTTGGGTTCATTGTCTTGCAGGAAAATGAACTTTTTCAAAAGTCCCAATGTTCTTGCAGACTACATACATTTTTTCTCCAGGAATCTATCCTCCTATACTTCAGTGCCCTCAGTTTTACTGCACAAGATTTTTATTGCCCACTACCCCAAAACACCAATCATAATATGTGGCGTTCATGGTGGCATGGAAGATATGAATTTCCTTTAATGGCCAAAACCTCAGTTATGTTTGTATCACATCACAGACCTTTTTTCTCTTCATTTCAGATATTCTCACCTGCCTTTAGCAGAGACGTCACATTAAGCTGTTTTTAACAGCTGCTTTCCCGTTGACACTCTTTTGTGTAAAATGTTTAAGTCTTTTCCCAGCAAAAAAAAAAACATCCCCGCTTAAGCTACAGAATAACTGATTTATCAAGTATTGTGAGATAACTGCTCTAATGCCAAGATTTTCTCTGGAATCCAGGCTTTAGATGTGTTTGGGATGCTTTGAAAGGAAACAGTGTTTTGTTTCATGATCAGTTGGAAATACACTCCACAAAAGCCACAAAATAATTACAAATTTTCCGTGAGTGGTTTAGATCACTGTTTTCCTCAAAACGGCATGACTGTACACAACACTGCGGATTGTTTTCAAGAACAAGTAAACCCTGTTTCGTTTTGATGACAACATATTTAATAATGTACTATAGATATATTGGTCACTACTTCATGTCATTTGAAGTGTAAAAACAAAAGGAAGTAGAGTGCTATGGCACACAATCATACTTTTATTCATGCAATTTGCCTAAGGCCTAAGTCATTACAAAGACTTGTCAAGTTTCTCTTTTTTTATATCATATATAATATATTATAAATGATGTAAAATATTAAGGACTTTTGGCTTGGCTCCAATTTTTGTGATTTTTGTAACTGCACTGTTATTCTGATAAATGCTACTTATACATGGGGGATATTTACAAAAGTTATAAAAAATGTATTGACTTGGTAAAGATGGTGAAATATCAGTAATGTCAGCAATATACCATATCGTGAAATACCAGCAATATATCAATATCCATCGATATTTAGCAGCATCAGTCTTTTTTGAAATTGGTAAATCAGTGCAATTGAAAAGTCCAGCGGAGAGAGAAATAGCGTAAAAAATGGAAAATTGAATTGAAAAGGTCAAAATAACCTTTATAAATGTCTATTTTACTTTAGTAACACTGAGCATCCCTATATATAGTTGGTAATCGGACAAGCCCTACATCAGAATATAGACAAGATGCACAGTAATATTGGCGTAATTTATTAAACTCGGAAAAGCCCGTTTCGGCTTTTCTTAGTTTAATCGGGCGAACACACAGAAGTTTCTCGCGGTAAGTATCACAGGATTTGTTTCTAATGTAAACTATGGCTACCCTTTCTATGGAAATATTCAATGGAAAAAGTTTCTCTCGGTAAGTATCGATCGAAACAAATCTCACGATACTGCGAGAAACTTCCTGGTGTTCGCCCGATTAATAAACTAAGGAAAGCAAATACAAGCTTTTCTGAGTTTAATAAATTTGAGCAAAGTAAGAGTAAGGCAGAAAGAGCAAAGATGAGAAAATGATACAACGTTTACATTTCTCATATATATTTACTCATGGAACCAACCTATTTCTCCTGAGTAATTATTTCTAACCTGGAATCCAGAGAACTACAAAACTGATTCATATAAAAATTCTGACATTTGCTTTCTTCATTGTTTGATGCACTAACTTATTTCAGTTGTTATTGGAGAGGCAGATAGTAGTTTGAACATCAGTGTGAAGAGGAAAATGAGAGTGCACATATACAAAACGCATTTGTTACCTTTTCTTTAAATCATAGTGACCCGTAAGAGTCATTGACACTAGAAATCCCATAACATATGAAAACTGGGACTGGAGACAAAAGAAAAAAAACCAGAGAGAACATAAATATTAATATTATTGAAATGCTAAGTTACTGTTAGAGGCAAGTATTGAGGATGGGTTCACTTGCTGGCACAGACTTCAGCCGCAGGACAGAGTCTAATGACCACCATAAAATTCACCAGTGGTTCCCACAAGGGAACTGGAGCTTTATACATTGCTATATATTTATACACCTCTACTTACAGGTCTGCACTTCCCAGGTCTTCATGAGGAGTATTATAGTGAATCCCGTCTTCTGTGCTCCTCACTCACATCTGTCTGCTAGCTGCTTTCTACGTGGCGCACAATTCCCCTACCAGTGTGCTCCTATTCTGCTTACTTCCTGAATCTCTTTACAATATCAGCTCATGCAATGAGTTTTGGTTCCTGGGAGACTTTTCATCAGCAGCAATCTGCTTTCACAACAGACACACTTGTGTAGTTTAGTGGAGATGTCAAATGAGCCTTTTTCACCAGGGCCTTTCTTTTGTCACAAAAGTCTTTTTGACTTTCTAAGGAAGGTGTGGACAAGAGCCTACCGAAATGCAGAAGCAAGCTCCCCGAGGATGTCCATTTAGCCACATATTTATTACATGGCGATAATGATAATGTGCCACTAACTTCATTTATACAATGGTGCATTACCATTATCATATTTTTTTCACCTTTTCCATTATGCCACTACTATGGTACCATGACTTTTTTTGTTTTTTTATTATTTTTTGATTACCACTTAATTAATTAAAGGGCTGCAGTGAAAAGCAGTAATGGTATACCGACAATTTTCAGTGTTTTCGTGAGTGAAGCCAACAAAAAAAATTATACTTTTATATTGGAAAATGTGTCAAAAAGTATAGTATTTTGTGATTTCACTGTTTGTTAAACTCTCCAATCTGATGCTCCCCGCTTCCATGTTGTTATACAAGAGCACAACCATCCACAAACGTCTGTGCCATTCTAAATAGATTTATATCATTTTAAGTTACAAACTTCTAATGATGTCTGAGCATTTCTCTCCCAGATGGAAAATATTTGGGCAGATGTGTTCTCCTAGCATAATTATGATCTAAAATTTAAATTTTTATGCATTAAGTACAATTAGTCAGGGTAAAATCTTCTGGAAGGAGCTTCCATTCAAAAGAACCTCCCCAATGTGTTTGAGATGATTTGAATGTTCAGTGTATCTGCAAGTTATTTGAATTTGTTTGAAACACTGTCAAATGCTTCAGCAAAGTCCAAATACATTAGATCCACAGCCAATCTACGATTTAACTTCTCAAAGATGGTGGTTATATTTGTTTGACAACACCTGTCTTTCATAAAATCATGCAACAACCTAATAACACATATTGTTATTATACTGTTGTACATGACCAGGTGCCACATTTGCTATTGGGAGTCTTTAAAATTATATATATGTATATATATATACTGTATATATATATATATATATATATCTCAAGTATACATCAAGTTGAATTCTCGTCACTTTGGGTTGCTATGGTCCTATTTCCTACTCCTTATTCACTAAACAGAGGATCCCCATAGCAATGACACAACTGCACCAGTAGCTGTCTCTTGTGTAGTGTAACATAGTCAGTTGCCTTGTATTTTTGTCATTCATGTATTTAACAATTTTGGGGGCATTTGTTTTACTTTCTATAGCAGTCTAAAGCTTTTTATTTATGTCTTTTGCCTGCTTTAATTTTATTTGTATACATCAAATTGTATGATTTTTTAAAAATGAATATTAAATGATAAAAGTGTCCTCTGAATGTACATTTTATAAATGTCCTTTTCTTATTATTCATCACTTCTTTTTAATCTAGAAGAAAGTCACATAGTTTTGTACTATTACTACTATTTACTATTACTATTTCTAGCCTTTCATTCTTGTTACCTCAATGAACAAATTCTGCCAGGTATTTATCCAGAATTGATTTGAAACTCTGCCATTTAGTTTCTGTGTCTTGTAGCAGACATTAGTTCCCCCCCCCCCCCCCCCCCCCCCCCCCCCCCCCCCCCCACCACCACCACCACCACCACCACCACCACTCTATGTACTGAAGTGTCAGCAAAAGGAAATTAGCAATTATAAAATATAATGTTTTGGCCCTACCAACTCATATTCTATTTGGGTAAACAAATCAGATATGATCATTGTTGCACAAGTATTTTGTGATTCCATTGTTTGTTTAGTACTACAAACTGCTGCACCCTGCTTTCATGTTGGTAAATAGAAACAGAACCTTCCACAAAGTTCTGGAAAAGCCTCTAACATTCTAGCTAGATTTATAGCATTGTAAGCTAAGGACTAGGAATCATCTCTGGGTCACAACAATTGTATTCCGGAAGGAATTCTCTGTAAAGAAGTATTTTTTATGATACCATTCCTCCAACTAAATATGGCGGTCTGTAGTTAGAGCAATTTTCTAATTTAGGAAAATGCTTTCCCCTTGAACTCTGAACTCTATACCACGTATCATTGAAGCTATATTTGTCAAGGGCTTGTATCCATTCCTTATATGACTTATTATGAAGAACTTGCACCATTTCAGTTGCCCCCTCCAAAAAAAGCTAATAATTTATTGTTGTTCTATACAAAAAACCTCCAAAGCTGAACATAAGTTTTAAGCTGAAATCTCTCCTGCAACCAGAAGTGTGTCAGTATCACTTCCCTATTTTTTCTGATAATTCCTTTCTTTATATATTTTTGAATATGGATGTATGTGTGCTATATGCATCACCTGCAAAAAAATTCAATGCTTTTTACACAATGAAAGCCAAAGTATAGTTGAACCAATGTCACACATACAGTAAATCCTATTTGAGGCTCTAGCTCTACCAATAGTGGCCATGTAAACATTTTTTTTCTGTAGAAGACATAAGCAAGACCTCTACCATATAGTATGGTATAACCATGACCAAAATCAGTTATCTTGGTTTTGCTTCTTTGTGTTTATACATTAACAAAAGCCCCACTTAATTATCGTACTTAAGCAATTACAGCCCTCTTAAAGTTGTACGTAATGTATCTCACTTCCTGTTTATCAGTGTTAAAATCATAAAACACTGATTAATAAGGTTTAACTAAACTGAATTAGTCAAATTAGGAGGACAAGCTTCTTAAAAGTGAAACAGGTTAAATACATTATTATAAAATCAATCAGTTATGGTTTACATCAGCAAGGCAGCACCTTCAGGTAACCAGGAACCTGCTGCACCCCAGGTAGCATTTATACCACTACTCCATTTGAGCTTGGGTCTGTTAGCCAGTGTTTTCAAGTGAGTTGTTCAATCAATACATTAGTGCTAATTAGTCTGCTGCACACTTGGTAATTGTTAGCACAATTTCTTCCTGTTTGTCATCATCCAGGTCTCCACCATCCAGGAGGTCATTTCCTCTAGTCTTTGCCCAAGCTGGTTTTCCTGTCATGAAGTCCTGCTGAAGCTCCTGCTATCCTGTTATCCTGAGTCCTGTTTTCCTGTTCTGGCTCTCTTGTCTCTGCCTTGATTTCCCTGGTACCTCGGTTTGGTCCTTGCTCATTCCTGCTGGGTTGCTCCGGTGCCCTAGCGCAGGGGTAGGTAAACTGCGGCTCCCAAGCCACATACGGCTCTTCAGCTGCCTTGTTGTGGCTGTGAGGGCATCTCCCTTGCCCCACCCATGTCCTCTGATGCTTCTTCTGATAGGACATTGGTAGGTCATGTGATCAGAAATGTGTGCTCCTCCCCCTTTGTAGCTCCTTAAAAAAATTTCCCCAGTGTAGGAGGGAGCAAAATGGCTCCTACCTGTGCAAAGTTTGCTGACCCCTGCCCTAGCGTTTCTGCAGCAATAAGTCCAGGGCCCCAAAAGTACGTTGGTGAACACCAGAACATTGGGGTTTCCGTCCCAGTTAGTTGTGCTGCAGGTTCCACCTTGGGTCCAGTTTCAGGTAGTAACATAGCATATATACATATGTAATGAATAATAGAAATACAGGATTTAGTTATTTGCAAACCAGTTCAAATTTTTTTACCAAATATTGTGTGATTTGTCTACATAACTACAGAAGAAAAATAAAATAGTCATACCATGGCTTGGAAGAGATAAGGGAGAGAAAAACTATAAGTGTCTTAGCATAACTTGACAAATTCTAGAACTAAATCTAATTTGTAGCTGGAGGATAGCAGAATGATAGTACGATATAAAAACAAAATGCCCTCTAGCAAGGGGTGGCAGTGAATAATACATAAGGAGAATGAGATTTTCATGGGTCTAGTCTAAAAAATCGTAAGGATTTAAAGGGTTACCTTAAACAAGTCTGCAATAGACATATTAGAAGAAAGTGAGAAGCAATAGCTTTATTCTGATTGTGATTCTATTACATTACAAACAGAACCTCTGTATAGTAACGCAGCACATTTAGGTCAGTATATTTATTTTCTTTTGTCACATTTTATGTTTGTCTTTTCTCCCACATGCATAGAGCACTTGGAGAAACTGCCAGCGCTTTATAAATGAACTCTAATAGTAAATAAAATATGTCTACAAAAGAAGTGGGATATGTTACTCGAAACCTTTGCACATAAATAAAGATGGTCAATATTCTCACTGTTTGACTGCAAAATAATTTGCTAATTAGTCTAGTAAGTCCAGACTCAAATTCCCTACTAGTTCCTTAACCCATCTGTACACATTTGTATGAATCCATTTCAAATTAGGTGTCAGACTGCAAAGTTACATGTCCAACAATGAGTTAAAAGCCAAGTTAAAAGGAAAGTTTCAAAAGGCTAAGTAAACTGCAAAAAAACAATAAAAAAAAAAATATGTTCACCTGCACTGATAAGTGAATAACAACAAACCATTTATAGGCCAAATGTACACTTAGAAAGCAAACTAACAACAAACCAATGAATAGCTATATCCATTTAGTCACAAAGGGGTCCAAAAGACTATTAGTAAAAATGCTTTGATTTTTTTTTCTCATGTAATCCAATAATTCTCTGTCCTAATCATGTTTTGGATGCCATTGATCCGTGTTCAGGAAAGAGTTTTAAGTGCTATATGTATCTCCTTGCCATCTAATTTTTAATACTAATAAAGACCTTCTTAGTGTAGATTAAGTATTCATCCTCTGGCACTTTACTCTAGCACCATATTTTCTACTATCACAATACTTCTTTGTGTTGAATGTGCTGCTGCATTGATGCAGCTATTAAAGAACTAGGTACGGACAAGTCTTGGTAAATCAAGAAACAATATATCAGTCAGCTAGGGAGACCTTCATCAGCCTTCTACAGTAAAGTACTCTGTGTGATGATATACCTTCCACCAACCAAAAATCACTTCAGATAACAAAGTCACTTGTTGCCATAGAAACTATAACCCAAAACATTGATAGATTTCTATTTTTTTTCCAGAATTATTTCTTAGTATATATGCAAAGATTATCTGGATTAATTTTATAATACTCAAGCCTGTCCAACCTCATCAAAATAAAATCCTTTAACCTTCCAAACATTTCCACCATTGGTACAACATACCATTATCCCAGTGAGTTGCCTGATGTTTGAATAGTAATGTTCCCAGGTCTCATGTTGGCTTCTAACAGTAGTTTTCCAGGATTGCATCTGCTCAGCAATATTTCCTAGACAGAAATGTGCCAAGTCAGAGTCTGTAAACCCCTAGGAACTGTGTATTGGTTTTTGTATGTTAAACAAAGCATCTGTTTTCCCTTAACCAAGTATATTGTTCTTTTTTATAGTGCTTTGTACATATTTTTAAATGTTGTGTAGCTTGTAATGTTTCTGCTGTTCTGTATCATGTATTAGCAAAAGTTTACCATCAATTCCCTTTTGCATTGCTTCATCCTTACTTGCTTGTAATGTGGAATGGGAGCTTATCTTATATATGCTATGTTATTTTCTTTGTCTTTATGCTGCCATGTCTCCCTGAGAGTCTGGGGCTTTAGTGTGTTGGTGGGGGTAGTGGGTGAGCTGCTCCCAGTATGGTGAGGAAAAATGACAACGCACATTCCTCAACTGCTCTGCATAAAGCACTGGTAAGTTCTTATCTTGAGTATGCAGTATAGTTTTGGGCTCCATTTCACAAAAAATACTATTTTTTTTTTTAGAACTGGAAATGGATCAGGGAAGAGCTACTAAGTTAATAAAAGAAATTGAGAATCCTAGTTGTGAAGTTAGGTTTGTTTATTTCAGAGACAAATGAGGGAAGATATGATTACCTTATATGCATAATGGAAAGGACAGCTTACGGACTTTAAGGTGGGCTAATTCAATATAAAATCAAATTTATAGGACACAGAGACATAACTTGTGCTTAGAAGAAAGATGGTTCCATCTACAAATAGAGAAAGGGTTCTTTAAGGTAAAGACAGTAACTAACTCCTAAGTTCTAAGTTCACTGGGCTGCCTGTCAATCACCAAACCTCTGCACAAACCATCTTCTAAGAAACAGGAGTGTAAAATTCAGAGACTAAAAGCAGTGGTGGGTGATAAGGTATGTTCAAATGAATGGAATGACCTAACAGTTCCTTTTATACATTGTAAGTAGAGTTGGCCGAATCAATTCTGCAGAATCACGATTCATTACGAATTTCACTAAAACTTCTATTCATCACGGATCCGAAGTTTATGCTAATTCGGATACCCGAAGCACTGTTCTTTTTCAAAAATTGCGCCATTAACATCACGTGACAGCAGGCTGGCTGGAGCGTTGGTTATTGGTGGACAGCATCAGGGAATGACATGTGATGGTCTCAAGCAAATCAGCAACCGGCAGGCTTCAGTGATGTCACAGGACTATAAATTCGGCAGCCATCTTTTCGTCATTCTTGGCTGTGATTTTCAGAGTACAAGGATTGCTGTGCTGCTGCAAGTGTTGTGGGAGAAGGGATTCACTGCTACTTATCTTTTAGATAATTGCAAGTGTGTTTTATATACACATCTTGTTTAGCTTAATCGATTTTTCACACTGTAGTATTGCACATTTTTAAACTACAGTGCATGGTCTGTGTTTAACAGGACCACAGACAGCTCCTTTGGCTGTTAGCAGCTTCTGAGTGTTTTCCAAACACTTCTCACACAGAAGCTGTCTTTTTTGAGGGGTTTTTTTGTGCCATTTTTTGCTAACTTTTCTGGGATCTGTATTATTCACCTTATACAGCACTTTTTAGCTGTTTAGTTACTGCAGGGTGTTTTACATACACTCTTCTACAGAACCAGCTTTTTCCTGGGGTTTTTTTTTCTTTTTTAGGCTTAAT
>WMED01023603.1:0-11414 GCA_019650415.1 Pipa parva
AATATAGGAATTACATGTCCTACCTTTGGAACCACTTATCACCATGCCAAGCTCTGCACAAACAGTAGCACAGGAAACTTCACAGTCATGTCCTGTTAAAATTGCACGAGGAGTAGCAAACTCTGCTGTAAAGAAAAATAAGCCAGTACTTAATATCATAAGCATTATAGCTATGTAAACACATTATAATCCTAGCCATACACGCAGATTCATCAGAGTTAACTTTATTTTTGTATATTTGTTTTCTAATAATTCTTTTTAACTGTTATATTTGACTAAAGGTATTATTATTACATGTATGTATGAATGATTGGATAATGATATTCCTGCTTAACCTCAACAGCCATTGTTTCTTGCTTGCATAAACCACTGTATCTCCTCAAGCTTTATGTATTCATATACTTGATGGTTAGAGCTAGGGTCCACAATGCATTTGTCACCTTCATTTTTTTTTCGTGAAGTGACACATACGTGATCAACCTTCACAGACCCAGTTTATTCACCTAACCTGTTCACTTTATCTACTAATCTATTGTGGTAAAATGCTTACTGACAGGCAGCTTAAGTTAAAAGTACACAAAGTCATTTGTATTCATTGAATGGGGGGGCTCTTTGGAGGTTGTACAACCACGTTACTTTGCATTTGGTCACACAAGAAAAACCCTGTCCGGGAAAATGCTTTGAGTGGGGTCTTGTCCTTAAATCATAACTTACGCTTGGCTGTGGCCAGGCTAAAAAAACAGTGTCCACAAAAATGTGCTCAAATGCATATATAAAGATATGACATGACTTTAATGTATATTTTCATGAGGTAAATATAATCATTTCCGTTTAAGAAAAAGCAGCTTAAGCCAGTCCAATGCTTTCTCACGGGCACATACATCTACTCAGCTACCAAAAGCATTAGAAATTACAAATGAGAGAGTTATAAACCTGTGAAAAGCCGCAGCACCAAGAGCTGTTTTGTCCCAGGTTTGTCTGTTAAATCTTTTAAATGAACTTGGACATGCTAAACACTACAGATTATTGCTAAGAATACTCCTGTTTTATGCAAAAAAAAAAATAAACAAACAAACAAACAAAAACTGATGGCTTTACAATGGCTGGGAGCATCGCTGCCATTAGCAGCAAGGTGGCTTTCCTTAATAAAATTTCAGCTATCACTATACAAAATGACATCTCACCAGGGGAACTGTGTCCAAGTTTGAAAAAAATTGGAGACCCTGGTTCCAGAATATGACTGAACGAATGATTATTTGCTTAAGAAACTTAAGGGTTAACATGATAAATGGAACCAATTGCTGGCAAAAAGAGAAAGTATAAGAACACCAAGTTGTTTTTTTTTTTAAGTTTATTCATTTAATTTAAATAATTTATTGATTATTAGGTATTGTTTAATACTTTGTGTGTATACCATAATACATCAAAATAAAGATTATTAAAAAAAAACAACACTTGAGAAAAGCCATTAAGGACAGATTCAGTTAAAGCTCTTCCATTTGGTTCATTTACAAGTTACAACAATTCAAAGAATAGTATTTGCAGCCAGAGATAATAGATTGGAACATGAACCCTTAGGTTTCCTTACACATTTAATAAAAGCAACTCCCCAAATGAAATGTTAAACATGCAGCTTTAAACAGACATTTGTCTGTGCAGAGACAACATCTGTAAAAGTAAGTTCCATGATAGAGGAAACCTTGAAAGAAAATAAGAAATTAAATAAATGGGTGAACTGGGGGTCCAACCACCCTTTCAAAATGCCGTCAATGTCATCTTCAAACCTAGTAACCATATAAATCTATCTCTTGATATATTATCATGGATAAATGATCAGTGTACAGATAAAACAACCTTTCGTGCCTATCAGGTACAAATAGTTACACTTTGTGATTGATATGGATGGGAAGTTGTATGCAAACAATTATTCATTAAAGGTTACTTTATTTGTAGAGAGGTAATATTTTAGCTTGTGATAGATATAAACGCACCCTTTATAGTAATCTTCACTAGTTTTTAATATCATTATACAAGAAGGAAAGTGTACAATATCCATGGATCCAGCAGACTGGTCTAATTTCTTTCAGTTCATTTATTATTCCTGTTTAATTAAATGTAAACTACTAATTTTGTAATATAATAACTTTGTTACCTTTGGGTATTCTCTATAGTATTTATGACATTAAGGTATGATTGTTCTTTGATAATGATAAATGCCAATCGGCTTTGCAACTCAAAGGCAAAAAGAACAAAACAATGGCAGTAGGTGGGTATTTGTTTAAGTAACATAAGAAAGAGATGTGAAAATCAGTAAACAGACAGACATAATACTAGATGGACTTACTGACATGTCAAATCAAAAGAAAACTTTAAATCATTTGCTGCTACAGGTCCTTTAAACAGTGATACCTGGACACTTTTCATGTGTAATCTGCCATTAAAGCCAAAAACATTAGTCAGTCAGCTTTGATATATACTGGAAATACAGCCCCAAGTTTATAAATAGCTGTGATAAAGACTAAGTAATTTGCAAACATCTGCTTTATAGAGTACATAGCGCCCTGAAGGTACTCTGTGTTGAGATATTGTGCCACTTCTTAGGGACTGGGGCTTAACTGCACATTCTGATGTGAGTCAAACTGCAGTCTTATCATTGCATTGTTTCTAATAGTAAATTAAAAATTGTCTACCTCTGTGCTATGAAAATCAGTGTGGTATTATTTTCTGGAAATATAAAGGTCCTAAGCAATAAAAAGCAAAGAAACATGTACTTGCTCTACCAACCAAAATTAAAAATGGTCCCTAAGCACAACATTCCTGTTAAGGAACCAAATGAGGCTTTTGCTACATTACCAAAGTAATCATGGTACAAAATCATTTCTGGATCGGTATAAATGGAAGGCTTTTTCAGTCTCTGACTGTGCTGTACATGTAGAGCTGTGCATTCATATTAAATATCCAGTTTTCTTTCTATGCTACTAGAAGAGAAAAGTAGAGTATAGGTGATATCTTTTATTGGCTAACTGAATGGATGGTAAATTCAAGATTTTCAGACTACTTAGGTCTCTTCTTGAGGCTTTCTATGCTACTGTTTCACTTTCACCACTACCAATTAGTCCCTCTTTTGTTGTTTCTCTACCTCCTTTGTCCACTCTTTTTCCCAATCCCTCTTTCTGAACTATACTAATCCCTCACTTTTTCCCTATACCCAGCATACGAAACTCTCACTTCTCATTATGGATCCATAGCATCTCTTTACATCTTCCACCAAACATTTTTTCCTTCTACAATCTGCATTCTTTCATCAACCAAATCTCTCTCTTTGTGTTTTCTCTCCCCCTCTCAACCACTATGATGTAGGCATCTTGAGAATTATCAATTTGACATCAGAAAATTCTATTTATAAGGTTATAAATTGCAGGAAGCAACATTCACAAGTATAGGCACTTGTGTACTATATGTACATATCTGTCTTGAATGTATTTATTCTTTGGGCTAAAGCATCAACCATCTTAAATAAACTATTCAGAAATACTTTTAGAAAAAGTCTGTTGATCAAGTCGCAGGAATAAATGTGGATTACTGTTGATATGTACAATGCAAAAATACAAAGTACATATATATATATATATATACTGTATATATATATATATATATATATATATATATATATATACACACACACACACAAATATATATTTATATATATATATATATATAAAATGTACATAAACATATGTTTAAACATTTTACAGATATTTCACAAAAACGTATCTAAAAACAAATATATAGTTTATAGAATTTCTCTTATGTTTGTGCCTTCCATCCATTATTCAAACAGGACTCCCAGATCCCCCTTAACACTCTACATCTGGCACAGCCATAAATAGGCCATTTCTACTCCATAATGCTGCATTTATTTCAATGTTAAAAGGATGTTGTGTTAATCTGAAATTTCTCTTGATCATAAGTGTTGACAAACAGGGTTAACTAAATATACATACAATATACATGTAAGTACAATATACATGTAAGTAAGGGAAACAATAATGGTTACAAAATATCATGTCACTGGGAAAATAATCTTAGAAGATGGGGTGCTAAGGAAGGGAAACATAAAAGAAAAGTCTATAATCAGAGAAGGGGGTAGCACAGTCACCATAGACAGACAGCTCCGAATGGCAATAATGTTTAGCACATGGGTTTTTCTTTTCAAGTAGTAAAACCTGCAAAAGGAAACAGGGGGAGGGAAGTCATTTTTTGAAATTACACTGTTGGCATGTGAATAGACTGAGCAAGATCAAGAGGTTCTTTATCTTGACCTTCCTACAAATGTGTGCAACAGTCTAATTGAAATAGACATGTCTGTTTTGCACATAGTTCAGAAAGAACACAGACTGTCTCTTACTAAAGGAATGGTTGCATTATACTGTCAGCATTTGAAGAAGAACCTACAATAGCTTCTAAAAATGTTTGCTAAAATAGACAGGGGTGTCTAATACTGAAGGCTCATACACATGGAATGTGACGTTCTACAAACTACCTCCTCCTCTGTGCACTCCCTCTACGCTAAAGTCTTATTTTCAGAATAATCGTTAATGAAATCACTGAAGGAAGGTGATGCACAAGCAGCATTGTATTGCTACAATAGGCATCTTGCTGCACAAGGGTGCATAAACCATTCCAAGCTAAGCCCTGTACATTTTAGATTATGTTTTCCAACTGACTAGCCCATACAGTGACATATTACAGATATATTGCAGGATATTAACAAAAACAGCAGGATAGATAAGTCTCTATTGGGCACAGCAATAAACGAAGAATGGGGGGGGGGGGGGAAATAACCTTGGTAATATGCTCATTTTACAAAATAGCAAGTGCTTTGTCTAATGTGCAGTCTTTTCTTTCCACATTAACTTGGTGCTCCAAAAATGTTTGGCTATAAAACAGCAGCTCTAATAAAACAGAATGGGCCATGCATGTGCCTGAAATAAAGTACATTACTGCCTTCATTTATGTACATTGCTTCAGTGTTATCATATTGGATGAGTGGGTAACTGGAAAAACAAAAACTTAATTCTTGCCAAAAGACTGTCATCTTAAGGGAAAAATGCAGTGCTCTGGCAGCTTTCTTACTCTGTGAGTGAAAAGGAAAGCAAATGAAATAGCATGATGTTATGGGAACAGTGCTGCATAGGGAAGTTAGGAAATATTAGGGCAATGTATCGGTATTTGATTCTCACAGGTTATGCTAGAAATCTCAAGGAATTCAAATCTCTGACTTTCTGACATTTTGTACTATTTCAGAAGTATCACCATTCAGAGAGATCTAACAGAATCCAGACATTTGTTAACCATTGTTTTGCACCAACTGGACAGCTTCATAAAATAAATGGAAGCAAAGCTGGAGAAGCAGTTATAATGAATGTCTATGAAAGGGAAGCTAAATGCAAATAATATATTAATGGTGGATTCCATAATCATCCCAATAAAAACATTCTTTTTTTTATATGACGAGTTCTGAAATTCCCTTTAATTACTCACATATGCAGTAGAACAAAGTTACAATTGACCTTAAGAACTCTGAAAACTAATAACCAGCTCTGAGGAAAACACCAGCACACATACAAATTGCTGCACGCACTTCAATAAAACATTCAGCCTTATAATTTGGTGCTTTTATACAAATATAAATATAAAATATGTGGAGAGAAAGGAAGTTATTGTGGAATTTATTGCAACATTTACATCAGCTTTAAGTTTAAGCAGTGTGTGTAGTTTCCAATACACACACCAAAGTTTTCATTTTTGATTTACTTTGCTAATAAAAAAAGTGCAAAGCTTGAAGGCAATAGCTGCTCCCTGAGCTCTGTAAACTCCAGGTGCAATAAAGGCTGGGGGAAATCTATACAACATGGTAGACTACTATCAAAACATCCCAGCTGCACCTAAAATAGATATCCACATTTTACCTCTGAAAAGAAATCCCTTATGAAATCAAGTTTAAGTTAGCCACACAAGCCACTCCTGCATTAAACAGATGTATATGTTACTTGTTTCTCTACCATAAAAGAAACATTTTCGCCAATATGTATCAAAGCATGGCATTTACTGCCAAGACTGCATGCTATAAAACATAATGTACCGCACTAAGCGAAGCAAAAAAATAAAAAAGTAATACACCTCCCCATAAACACTGCAGGAGAAATCAAGTCACATTAAGCACAGAAACCTATAATTCACACTCATAATTAAATGTGAATGCACCTTCATATATTTCTCAAGCAAATATTATTTATTTAAAAAAAAAGAGGCTATGACTATAAACTCTGAGGAGAGCTGAACTTTGGAGAAAGAAATAAAGCACTAAATTGTACTTTAGCTTGGAACGCCAGGCCAAACATATGCTGCATCTATTAATGCACAATGTATAGTATGGAATTATGAAGGCACTAATAGTTAATAAAAAGGCAAGTAAATGACTAATCATTTAAAAAAAAAAAAAACTAAAAGAAAACAAAGGATGATTTTTCTGGAATACGTACCTTGTGGCAGCCTGCTAACTATCCTTTACTTTATGGTCAGCTAAAATGTTATTATAATACTATTACAATTTTTCAACAGAAGCAGATGGAATCTAAACTTAAAATTGCAGTAACTCCAAAGATGAAAATGCCTGAAATGTATTCATAGTTTACAGTGTATTCAGTCTAAGCTTTCAAAAAATTCTAAATTGTGCCTAGAACGTATGATATTTAGCATAAAAATATGGGGCTTATGGGCAAACTTCCTGAATATTTAAATTCCCATAGAAAACAATAGGAGGGGGTGAGAGTTCTGTCTAACAACATGGCTGCAAAGATAAAATTTCAATAAAGACAAACAGAAAGCAATAAAATGAATACATTTACCTTCAAACATTTTATAAATACTAATGTTTTGGGTTTTACTGGTCCTTTAATTATTTGGGCATTGGTAATTCTGCAGACTGATGTATTTCTCTGCATATTAGTATTGAACATTAGGGGTACCATATTGCCATGTTGATTTAGCTGCTGAGGTAAAAGAAAAAGTCTAAAAAAATAATTCATAGAAAATGATGCACCCAGCTGGCAGATTATCATGTAAAATAACATATTTTGACTATAGCACATTGAAAGGCATGTTAGAGAAGTGGAAACACGCCCAACTCCTTTGTGAGCATTAACTACATACAGTATCTAGCTGATGTAGAAAAATACACTGATAAGAAATTATAAAATGAAAGGTTGGGAAGCAGTTAAATGGCTCTACATAAAACTGGATACTGTGAAGAAAATGTGTTTTGCATCTAATGCAATGTAAGCCTGTCATACATGAGCTTCAGTGACTCTGAAAGCTGGCTTGAGTCTTTAGATAAAAAGTGCGACATTTTGAAGGATTTAGGGGATGGTTTTCTCAGTGCTAAAGATCTATTTAAGAGCTGACTGTAAAGCATAACAGATCTCCTTAAAAGATTTGGTGCTGCTGTGGCTTTAGAAGATTGTCATGGTTTTCTGTTATGCATGGGGAACATTTTATCTTGGTTGCTTGTCTTAAGGGGCACCACTTAAAGTTTCCTTAACTGCTATAGGAACACAGGCCTGGAAAAATGTAGTGATGTGACTTCAAAGAGAAAGTGATTCTTTGTCCCTTAAACAGGTTTATGAGTAATGGTGCAAATCCCAAAGAAGGGGACTGAAAAGAATGCTTATTGCAGCTTTATGGAGATCTTTCAGGAAGATGAACAAGTCAGATGAGATTAAAGATCATTTGAATCCCACCACTAATACCACAAAACGCACAGCCGCTTTGCAAGCAGATTTCTCAGCAGCCTCGGTAAGACATTTCCTAACTTGGACAAGCTCAATAGAGGCCCGCTACAAAGTGACCAACCTTTCTTGTTGTCAAGCCAAGTCTGACTTACTGCGAAACTAAGCCCTCCTTCAAAGTATCGCTCCTGATGCACAATGTGGAAGAGAGAATTTATTTTAAACTTACAAGCACAATAGTCTGTAACTATTTTATTGTACCGCATGTCGCAAAAGATCTCTGTATTGCTGAACAATAGTGGATGATGCAAATAGAAACTGCTGCAAATGTAAAAGAAGGTCCTGCTCACAAGATTTCAGGAGTAGGAATGGGTAGCCTGTGGCCAAACCTTCAGCTGCTAAAGGGCCAGTAACACCAACAATTGAAAAATTCCCATATGGATTAGAAGGGCAATTTTTCATACACAGCATTTGCAAAGATGTTACCTTTCAATATGAATTAATTTTATTGCTATTTGTCTGTTTCTATCTTTACTGATAATGGCCATGTTCTTAAACAAAATTTAAGGCTTTATTCATTAAGGATTTTATTCATTAAAGTCCAAATTGTTGCGTATAGGTGCGAATTTGCCAGATAAAGACAGTCGCAATAGGCTGCTACCGTCACAGTCATGTCTTTATAATGAGAATATTGTCGCAGTCGCGACTTTATTATGGGAAAAAATTGGCGCGACTTTACAATGGGGAAATTGTAGCGGATTTGCTATGGGAATCCACTGTTTGCGAATTCGACAGTCGAATTCTCACCTTAGTGAATAAACCCACTAAATATCATACTTTATAAATTGAATTTAGAATTTTTTGAGGCACAGATTGAATATATAGTATATATAAATGTATGTAAGGAGTTTTCATTTTTTGGTGTTATTGTTTTTTTAACCTATAACAAATGTCTTCCATCACTGCTCTAGACTAATAGAAATGCAATATCTATTAATTTGCAGTTTGAAAACTATCTGAGCTAAATCACTCAAATATTAATTTAAACAAAAACATTTAATTTAGCCTTTAAATACGGTCATTTCTGACAGAAAATAGAAGATTATAGGCATATTTTCAGTGGCAGAGACTGTGATACAGCATTTAGAATATCCATTCAGAATTCTCTGTACCTTTAAAGGGTGGGAATGAATTCTAACTGGCCATACAATTTTGTAGAAAGCGCTAGTTAGGAATGCTTGGACATTTTCATAGCATAAATCTGAAGTGGCATTTTTATGGACTGAGAGCATATCTTTGTAGTAATGACATCAAACCATGATCTATATCCCTGTAATGTGAATAATTACAGCAAAAATTCTGTTTCCTGAAAGAAAAGGAGCATGGAAAAAAGTGCAGACACTGCTAAAGGAGCTACTATTAGAAAGAAAACATTGTGTAAGGCATTTTATAATACTATACAAATACATTTCCAAGCTGAGGCAGTTATTTATGTCTCATAATAAGCAGATTATTTGAAAAGCAAAACAAAGAAAAATAATGCTTTCATTAAATGGGGAGTTAAGCTCACAGGTTCCCAAGCACACTGTGAAATGGAATGAGAAAACACTACATTTAAAAGCACATCCTGTTAGGTTTATTGGCTTCAGGCTAAATATCCCTTAGTATGCATTTCTGTGTGCATGTAGTAGGGAATGTAGATTGTAAGCTCTACTAAGCCACAGTCTAATACAAATGATTAAATGCTCTCTATACATTTTTTCCAAAATAAATAGGTTTTATATAAATAATACATGTGGTCATGCTTGGCAAGTTTTTTTAGTCTTATAAAACTGAAAAAAAAAAAAAAAGATGAATCTATGATTAAACTTTTTTTTTTTTTTTTTTTTTAAGTGCAGTGTTTCTTTCACAAACTCATTACCTAATACCATTCATTTATACACCACAAAATTTGTGACTGTGAAAATTGTGTATAAATTAATGGCAAGCTTACTATATAAACCAATGTTGAATCAGTGTCCAAGGTGGCACAGCATGCTATTAAAAACAAAAATTGTACAGTATATTGTTAATAATGAAATCTCAAGCTGTTTAAAGGTTCTGTAATTAAAGGGGATATGATCAACAAAAGGATGGATGGAACCAAATCTGATTTGACGCCTTTGCACCTGCAACACAAATACTGGCATCTGTTAAAATATATTTACTTTCACTTTTTTTGGTCTCACACTAGTGAAGAAAATGAATGCAGTATGTCAAATTTTAATGCTACAATAAGCAAGGAGATAAACAAGCAGCAAGAACCCATCTTCAAAAAGTATATGTTTCTATATGTTGTTTAGGAATAACTTACATGCCAATATAATACAACACAAAAGATGTATTCACTTTTAACAGTGCATTAAGAATTTATAAACAGGAAATTTGTACGGAAAATCTGGCCTCCATAATTTGTCCTATAGAGAGTTTTATTCTTTATTTGGTAAAATACAGATTTGTTTGTAGATAAAATAATACAGAGCATACATTAAGAAATAAGGCCAAATTAGTACAGACCAAGGCATTTATAGAAGAATTTAGAACAAGTGGCACAGATCACAATAAACAGAACAAAGTCAAATCTGGCTAAATGTCTGTTAGTATTTAAATGTCAGCAAGACAAAATAAATCATGTAACACAATGTTTACACACACTGTGCTCATCTTACTAGACTAACTGTACATTTACTTCCTAATTGCAGAAGCATCACAATTCCTATTTCTGTACAAAATGTGTACTCAAATACATTTGGACTGCATCAAAGTCTGCTTATACAAATTCTTGGTTTAAGTTACAGAATTTCGGTTCCCAGGCATAAATCATCCTTTCCTCTGTTTATGTGACATAACTCTACAGTTGTATGGCATATTCATTTTTCTTAGCAAGCGAAGTAAATAATTGCGCAGTGTGCACTTATAGATTAGGATGCATATGGCACCTATTAACCCCAGATACATGCAGATGTACACAATCATGGGTTAACTATGTAGTAACTTTGTGTATCCAAGAGTTAAAAAATTGCCAATTCCATTTTACAGAAACTCTACACTTGTTGAAGGTTTTGATTGGTTTCAATGGGTTATTACAATATTAGAATTCCTATATCAGCAATGCTCAAAAAAGAAAGCTGTAAATGACATTCCTGAGACAGATTGCAGAACTGTTATTTTCAGATAATTAAAGGGTAGCTAAAGTGACAGGCTGGCTGGTATGCTAAAGGCCAGGCAAAATAACCCTTTTAGGCAGACAGGGGACTTAATCTGCAGCTGGCTGAGGTCTTTATTCAAAACTGTAAGGAAGAGCACAGCCAGGGCCGGTTCTCCGTATGGGCGAATTGGACCGTTGCCCTGGGCGCAATTAGCAAGGGGACGCACGCACCGGCGCCCCCTTGCTAAATGCCATCGCGCTCCATGACTTTGACTCATGTGACCCAATCGGTCACATGAGCCAATAGAAAGCCGGGAGCGCACGTAATCAGCGCTTCCGGCTTTCAGTTAGAAAGCCTGCAGCAAAAGAAGTAGGCAGAGGGTTGGAGCCGCGATGCCTGAGGATGGGGTAAGTGAAGCCCCCCTCTGACCCACCAC
>WMED01023604.1:0-11414 GCA_019650415.1 Pipa parva
CTTAGAAATAGTACTTATGCTGTATAAAGTAGGATTTCAGTTTGGTTTTAAAAGTGGGGAGGGAATGTTCCTGGCAAAGATAAAGGGGTATTCCACATGTATGGAGCAGAAAGACAGAAGAGTTTGAAATAAGAAAGGGTAGTATTTGTGTGTGGCGTACAAAGCTGGTTGCTTTGGGAGGAGCACAGTTGACGTCGAGGAATGTACAAGGCATTCAAGTGAGAATATGTAGGGAGGGGCAATGGAGTGAAGTACCTTAAATGTCAAAAGGAGAACACTGTAAATGATTGGTTTGTTTACAGGGAGCCAAAGAGCAGGGAGAGATTAGGAGAAAGACTCCCCTTCTGGGGAGAGAATTCTGGCTGCAGAATTTAGAATAGACATGAGTGGGGAGAGTTGGGAAGCTGGAAGACCAGATAGAAGAACATTGCATTAGTCTAAGTGGGATAGGACAAGAGCATGCATAAGGGTGTTAGCAGTGGTATGAAAGAGAAATGGGTGGATCTTGGCAATGTTGTGAAGGAAAAATCAACAGGTTTCAGAAAAGGTGGAGATGTGTTTAGAGAAGGGAAGGGGAGAGTCAAAGGTCACACCAAGACAACATACAGATGTTACAGGGTTGATGAACACACCATCAACTAGAATTAAATATAAAAGGTAGGAGCAGGTCCAGGTTTCGGTGGAAAAATAATTAATTCTGTTTTAGCGAGATTTAATTTGAGCTGGCGCTTGGCCATCCAAGAGGAGATGACAGCTAGAAATTTGGGTCTGTATTTCAGTTGATAACACAGGAGCGAATAAATAATTCTGGGTACAACCAAGTGCATGATTTATGAGAGTTCTGTAATAGGATTGTTTATCTAGGATGATAGAGGAATTAAAGTGTAAGTAAAGTTATGGAGGTATTAGTACCTCATTCTGTACTATATAAGCATAATAAGTATAAACCTAAACTTAAACATTAAAATATAAAAATCATTTTAGGATCAGGCGTTCTCTTAATCAAACAGCCCTACACCCCTCCCATTCTGTGTACAGATTCTTCCTGAGCAGTGCAGATAAGCCCCGCCCCCTGAGTGACATCACAAACTATACAGAGAAACAGAATTTCTCCTCCTCCTCTCATATCCGAAAAGCCTGTTTATAGCCCTGTGCATGCGCAGATAAGACTTGTTCCACAGATAAGACCTATCTCTACCACCTGTGCAGCCAGCTGTGGAGAGAAAAGTCAGTTAGAGGAGGGGGCGTGTCTTTAACCCTATACTGCTCATAGCAGGAAACCCTTCACTGAGATAATGCAGCTGCAGAGGGATATTGAGCTCTGCTGAGTTAAGAGGTGAGTCAGAAATTTCTTAATCGATTTATTGCTTGGCAGTAGGTAAATAGAGCTTTATTTATACACAGAGTTTACTTACCATTTAAGGCATGAGAATAAAAACGTATAATGCAGAAATATGCCTGGGAATGGGATTTCCTCTACATATGTTCTGCACAGTGTGTGCAGGATCTAATAAAATGCATTTCTGCATTTAGCCAGGGGTAAGGATTATTAATGCAAATCAGATTAGGCTGCAGGGGAGCAAATTAATCAATAGTAGCAGATAAAATGGATTTATAGGAAGTAGCGAGTACATCAGTATCAAAGGAGGGCAGGGAGGTAGATAGGTTGGAGGACAGAGAAGTAGCAAAGACTAGTTGATCAATGGCACAGGTGTTGGGGCTAAATGTTTTAGGGGGTGGAGAAGGTGGAATAGGAGAGTATGACATAGAAAAGTAAATTAGGTGATGACCTGAGGGAGGGAACGGACTGATATTAAGAGCCAAGATCTAAAAACCAGATCTAAAAAGTGACCATCATTATGGGTGCTAGCCTCTTGTTTGACCCTAGCACAAATTTGATTGCATAATCATTTGAAGAGTGGCAAAGTGATTTTACTTACTGACACAGCCAATTCCAATGAGTTCGAGAAACAGAGAGGCCAGACTTTGCATCATGTTACCATAAAGTCTGTTTAGCTTCCTTACAGCTATAACATAAACTCTTCATCTAATCTTAATTTATAGTGCTAAACATAATTACATTTAAATGGATTAATATCAGATAACATACAGTTATCAGATTCAATTATTTTCATTTTTTTTATTTTGATTTTCTTTGTGTTTAGCAAACTCAGCTCATGTAGTGGATGTGCCTGTTTATATCCAGGTAACTGATGTTAATGACAACGCTCCACAGTTCTCCCAAGAATATGACACTTTTGTTTGTCAGAAGTCAGAATCAGGAGAGGTAAGAATTACAGAAATCTGCAAACTAGAATAAATACTAAATCAGTTACCATTGTTGTATTGATGATGAATAGATACTTAGTTAAAGCATAGTATATTGTATTGTTCGGTCTCTGTGAGCAATTGAAAAATTCTTTGTACATGTATTTTTCAATAATCTCTTTACAACCTAATGTCAATTTTAGTGTCTAAATTGAATTTCTTAGTTTTACAGTACACCTATCATAGGAGACTAGGACTAAGGCTTGGCCGTTTTTTCACAGCACTACTTCCAACATTGGGTGAAAGGGCCAGGCCATGGGGTAGGCAGCCATACTTGCCCTCCTCCTCCATGTCCATACCTCTTCCTTGTCCCGGCTTTTTAGCGCTACAGTGTTGCTCTCACAGGGAGTTGAAAACTGTAGATATAGATGGAGACAGGACAGGGAAGAGGTAGGGACAGGGAGAAGGAGGGGGTTGAGCACCAAGTTAGTGCCCCCCCTCCTTCAGAGGGTAGTAAGTAGGGGGCTGCACAGTGGGCTGTGCAGCACAGCGGGGGATGTGGTGTTGAGGGGGCAGTCTGGCCCTTTAAATCCATTCCTATTTCTCATGTGGCCCAATGGAAAAAATAATTTCCCACCCCTGCACTAAGGGAGAATGAATTAATAGTACCGGTAAATGTCATATTCACTAAAATTGCATAAAATACACATTTTATGTAATTGCATCATTATTGTACTATGATAACGTTGAGTAGCTGATATCTGTGGGGTCTTGTTTACCTTTCTAAAAATATCTGAATTCTACCTATGAGTTATGTTTTTATCACTGTTGGTAAAGGATTCTGTGAGATAAAAAGCATAGTATTGTTGTGTAGTCAGATCTGTAGTGTGTGGCAGCTTCTTCTACCTTTTTGAATTCTGGGAAATGTAGGTCTAGAGAAACTGAGGCAAAATGTAGTATTTTGCTAGATTGAGTATTTTGTTAATTAGCAAGGTTTAAAAGGGTAAACTGATAGCTATTTTTCACTACATGCAAATAATTGCTGTAAACCAATGCAGTGTGCCTCAGTTTACAGCCACCAATGCAGCATGTGTGTACTTCATAAGCAGTCAAATAATAGGCATTGATTTAGTAGCACTGGTAGTGTTTACATGCCAACAACCCCCATTTACAGAAGGAGAGATATGAAATAGTCAGGATGTATGCTTACAATAAAATCTGTTTTTACTTATATGAACGTAATGCTTAGTTCATAAGGCTTTCATATTGCAAAGGTAATGGTGGCATATGTGGAATATTATGGCAACTCTAACTAATTAATTGTTTAACCAGGTACATACTCAAATATAGATAAATAGATAGATTAGATAAATAGACAGACAGACAGACATATAGATAGACAGACAGATTAGATTAGATTAGATTAGATAGATGGAGGAAAAAAATTCTTATTCTACAGTAAAAAAGGAGCAATCTGGTCAAATGGGACCTCTTGGGCTGGCAATTATGAAATAATCCCTGATATATTAGATTATATTTTCACTTTAGCTTATGAGTTGTGTAATCTCAATGTCAAACAATTTATTTCAGATAAAAAAAAATCAACATCCATCTTAGTAATGCTTTGTGGGAAAATTTGTTTCCACTTAAACAGTACACTTGTTTTTTTGTTTTTTTTAAATTAAAGCAAAGTTAGGCTCAGTTCAATGCATGATAAAATGTGATTTGAAATCATGCTTGGTAAAGAGCTCATATTAATGCAAGTAAATAGAATGCTTAAGGACAATAAAATGTCTCAGACAGTCATTTCAGCAATGCACAAGATAATGGAAGACCAATTTATTTTGTAACACAATGAAAATGAATTCTGTTTTGCTTTTAAAAGACTTATTTTCTTATTCTGTGTAGAAGCTTCCTTCTCGGAAAGATCTTAATTCCTAAATTTTCTTTTCAAAGGGTCTAGTTTAATGAGTCATGAAATGGCACAATTCATTGCAATTAGTCTCTGATCAAATCAATAACACAACATCTGAAGGTTTCTAAAACCTAAACCTAACCTTGTTATCTTGTTAACATCAAACATATAGAATAACTTAATAATGTAAGAGAAACAATCTGCATGGAACACAGAAAAATAATGAGAGACTTTCTAAAAACAAATACATATACATATATATATATATATATATATATATATATATATATATATACTGTATATATGTATATATATATATATATATATATATATATATATATATATATATACCTCATTCTGTACTATATAAGCATAATAATTTTATACTATAAAAGCATAAAAAAATAAAAATATACATACATAATAAAAGGCACCAAGGTACATTTTCCATTATAAAACACTTGTTTAGGAAAATAAAATAAAATGCTCCAATAATTTATTACCTTTTTTTCTAGTTTTGTAAGAAATGCTTTAGAAACTTGTTTTTTATACTAGTGTGAGCTCTTGCTAGTGCCATTGTATCACTTTGAATGTTATTTTCTATAATTAAAGATTTATACCCTATATAAGTTTAGATAGACTACAATTCCTGTGATGCAATGTCACTCATCAGAGGCAATAAGTGGCAGACAGAAAAGGACATTAAAATTAATATTCCCATTTGGATTGGCATGGCAGTTATATAAATACAGCACTTGCAAAATGTTATCTTTGAAGTTAAATTCCTGAATTTGATTGCTTTTTGTTTGTTCTCATCTTTATTGATACTTTATTGATAGCAGCCATGTTTCTAAACAGGCTTTACCCAGTCCCACTGTTTTCTATGGTGCTTTCATAAACATACAGTATACAGGAAGTGTGGCCTGAAGTCTCATTTTTTAAGTTAAATAGCCAAATATCTTACTTTCAATAAACAAGCTACCCAAGAACGCTAGGACATGAAAGATGGGGTTAAAAAGGCCACAGCTTTTTTTAATTATTCACACCAATTTTAACAAACCAAATAGCTTCATTAAATTTATGTATCCATTTCAATATTAACACATTGGTATGCCCTTTTTAAAACATTTTCCCATGGCTGCCCCACCATGGGGCAGCCAATATCCACCAGTCCTGGGATCCCATGCACAAGGACTCACCAATTAGCTGGCCCATCATGCCGGCCACTCTACCCATGAGAATGGTGACAAGTAGTTGTGGGGCAGCCAATAACCAACCAATCCTGGGACCATGCCCTAGGAGTCACCATTATATATCACCATCTCCTCCAGATAATACCTTCAGGGAAAGGATTCCCAATTCCACCAGGCCGGTGCTGTGACAAAAGATAAAGAAACATCCCCATAAACAATAGAAGATACTTACATTTTTATTTAAAAAAGTACTTGTTTAATAAGCATAGGAATTGATAAGAATTTTGCTTTGTTTTGGTTTTTTGTAAATTTCATTATTTTAAAATAATATTATTAATATATATTTAATACACAATAAATCAAGGAGGGATGCTGCTTACCTGGTTCCAGTGTAAAAGGACTATGAGTTTTCCCTTCCCCTCCCACTTCCTTTTTTCCCACACAACCTTCTTCCTGTAAACCCCCACCTACTCCTTCCATGCAGTTCCTAGCCCAGTCAATAGTCCCTTACACTATAGCAGGAGACCTGCATGCTCCAGGGGCTGCTTTTAAGGCATTTTCAAGTTTTGGTGTTACCAAATATGGTCAACAGTAACATCAATAACATACAGTGAGTAATTTATGCTGCTGTTTCCACATACCACAAACTACAGAACAGCCTATGGGTTGCTATTAAGCAATGACATTATTCTTGGTGAAGAAATTATGCTTTGTAAGGATTCACATTAATGTAAGTAAATACAAGGCTTAGGAACAACTGTTCAGTCAATAATGTAAGCAATGAACAAGCTAATGGAAGACATATCTGTTTTTTAACAAAATGAAAGTGTATTCCGCTCTGCTTTTAATAGACTTATTTTCTTTAGATGCCAGCTTCTCGGAAAGATTTTCATTTCTAAATTTTCTTTTCAAATGGTCTGCTTTAATGAGTCGTGGTATTATAAAATTCATTGCAATTAGTTTCTGATAAAATCAATAACACAGCTGCTAAAACTTTCTGAAACCTCAATCTAACCTTGCTATCAAATGTGCCAAACAATTCTAATTCTCAGAGGAGCAGTGTGTATGGAATATGTAAAAATACTGAAATAAAGGTTTAGGGGGTTATTCACTAAAGTCTAAATTGCTGCATATCGCCAGATAAAGACAGTCGCAATAGGCTGTACTGTCGCAGTCGCTTCTTTATAATGAGAATATTGTTGCAGTCACAACTTTATTATGGGAAAATTGTTGCAATCTTGACATTAAAAAATTGTTGCGACTTTTCAATGGGGAAATAGTAGCGGATTTGCTATGGGAATCCGCTGTTTGCAATATCGACAGTAGAATTCGCATCTTAGTGAAAAACCCCCTTAGTGAAAACAAATATGTTATGTGCAGGCAAACATATACACACATATCACACATGCACATAGGCTACACATACTGTACACACTCACAGGCCAGTCAGTACAAACATTGGATAATGTACCTACCTCTGTGCTATATAATGCTATTCAAAGAAACATTTTTCTTTAAAAAGTTAAAACAAAAAAAACAAAAACAAAAAAAATCAAACTCATATTTTAAAACATTATTCCAAATTTTGTAAGTATAGCTTTTGATACTTGTTTTATTTTCTAGCATCTGTTTTTGCTGGTGCCATTGTATTACTATTGCTGTTTTCTGTAATTATAGACTTATACCCCAGTATAACTACCACAATTCCCATGATGCAATGTCACTCAGCAGAGGGAATAAGTGGGAAACAGAAGAGGAAATTTATGCTGGTTTGATTTAAAATGAAAGCATGTGTAAAATTAATAAAATATAGATGGAGGTATTTTGTCACATGATAATGTGCAGATAGAAGACTGTAGATAGAATGGCTGTTTTAGCCATTACATTATTAAATTCTTTATTGCCATGTTTTAATTTCTCAGCATATGCAAGTGTATACACATTTAAGTGGCAACCTGCAATTTCCATAATCCTTTGAGATTTTAGCCCCAAATGCTGTGTAAATTCAATTAAAGGAAAATTAAAGGCTTGCATGGTCAAGGGATGATTTGCAAGGGAAGAAACTTACCATTTGAGGTTTTATTCTCCAGTGCTTACTTGCCTTCACTATCAAGCTGATCTCTTCTTCAGTACGAAGCTTTGCAGTCATCTTCACCTCCTGCTTTCTGTTCAAGCTCTCTTATTTTAGCATGCTGCGAAGCAAAATGTTATTGTAAACTGGCTTCTAAGCATGCTTCTCCTTTACCAGACCCTAAAACTTGCTCAGACTTCCAAGACTGGATTCCTGCTTAGTTTATTGCACAAGAACCCATTGTGTACTGCACTGATATGACCATGCATAAGGAATTTTTGCAATGCTTAAAAAGTGGAACATTTTATTTACAAATTGCACAGAATAACATTCTCTTGTTTATTTTTATTTGCGATAAATATGCTTCCTCAACAGTTTTAAATAAATACTTTAACAACCCCCAGGTAATAGGGTGCAACCACAATAGATGCAGGACAAAGGCACTTCCCATATCTATTTCTATGCAATAAACATTTGGAATAGCTTTTCAGCATTCATTTTAGTAGCAGTATTCCATTAAGATGCCTAATCAGAAAATGGGAGGCAAAATCTAAAGTGGAAATAATTAGCCCCCCTCTAGCGCAGAGCATTTTACCCCCATGCAATATTTTTTTTTTTTTACATAAGGACACTTGGCAACCAGAAAATCAAGTAATTTAACTTTTAATTTTTTTTCTTTATGTATAATTTCTTTTCATTACTAACTTTTCTGTTAAGGCCCTATATTATCACTTTTCCAGTCTGCACTAGTTCAGATGATGGTTGCTAGAGTGTTTGACCCTAATACCAGAAAAAAAAATAAATAAATAAACATACCAAAAATTAAGGTAAAAGATCCCTTTAACTAAGGAACTCAAAATATCAATATTGATTCTCTCTAACTGTATATAGATCACAGTGAGATACATTATGGATCTTCTCAGATGTGCTGTGGGGGCAGGTAAATGACAAAGCATGTACACTAAAACTGCAAAACTTTTGCACAATACATGATATTTGTCTGTGTTTCTAAAACATGGGTATAGGTCACAACCTAAGGCAATTCACTGACAGAGCTCGCTTGCTTCAAAAAGCAATCATGCCTCAAATGTTTTCAGTATTTCTTTTAGTAGGAGCAGAATGGGCATCATATAATGGGCAGTACTGGGCAGCACAATAGAGAGCATAGAGGATATCAATACATATTTACATTTTCTACCTCATGGAGAGCATCAGAAATATCTTCTGTGGTAATAATATGTACTGTATTGCATTCCTTTTAACAAAATTGTTATTTGGTAATAACTCGTCAGTAGTCCAAATAGAAACTCTGGATGCAAAGACAACCATTTGCTTAATTAGTTTTAATGAAAGAGGAAAACATTCACAGTATGGTAAAACAATGGTGAACCTATGGCACGTGTGCCAAAGAGGGCACACAGAGCCCTATATGTGGGCATGCACGCCATCGCCACCACTGCCTTCAGTGCAGGCTGCGAACCCGACCTGAGAGTTTTCAGGTAGGATCCCTGGCCTACACTGAAGGAGCGCTCACTTGCTGGGGAGTGCTCCTTCCCCGACGCAGTTGCAATTACGTCACTCATCAGCACAGCACTTCGGGGAATGGCGCTGGTGAGTGACGTCACCTTTTTGGCACTCAGTGGAATAGGAAAGGATAGCTATAAACAAACATTTTTAGAAATATGTCCTTTTAGCAAAACTGTTATACTTATCATTTGTAACAACTTAATATTCAAATATTCAGTGCCTCCCCTCCCCCACAGTCATTCACAGCTTTAATGTGAGGATGGAAACCTTTGACTTGATCAAAATACAGCCTTTTTCTATCTTTTAAGGTGAGAAATTTGATGCTTCAGTACAACATAAAACATTCAAACAAAAACTTTAAGTGGGTCATTGACTTAAGTCCAAATTGTTGTATAAAGGTGTGAATTTGCCAGCTAAAGAAGCTCGCAATAGACTGCTACTGTCACAACTTCATTATGAAAATATTGTCACTTTTGCTACTTTAAAATTGTCGTGGTCTTGGATTTGCCATGGGAATCCGCTGTCTGAGAATTCAACAGTCAAATTCTCACTTTAGTCAATAACCACCATACTGCTCTCAATTTAATACCTCTTTCACATGTGAATAGGCCATGAAAATGGTGCAGTAAGTTTTCGAATAAATAAAGATTTCTTCTTGATCTAGAAATCTGAAAATGATTAACAGAGCAAATAGTACCTAAGGGGTTAAAATGTCTACAAAACACGATATTCACTTTCTCAACCAGTTCTATCATTTCTGCAGAAAACTTTTCTTAAAATACAAATTGCAAATTTATACAATGTTTGCTAAGATACCGAAACAAATTTCAAGCACTATAATTTTAACACAGCAGCATATCAACATTTTATGCTATGGAGTCTAGGTACGTACTTTTGCAGTATGCTAAATTAAATAGAAAAAATTAATACACCTGGTAATTGCTTGTGAATATAATGAATGCTGAAAGTTTTAGTGCAGTCAACTTTAATTACAGCTTGAGTTAAAGTTCTGAAGTGTTTTTTGCAAGAACCTACATACAGCTTTGGATCTTACTGTATCTGCATAGCTACAGTACTGTTTATCATCAAACTGTTAATTGAAGTATATGGTACATGCAAATTTAGAGGCTATGAAACTGTCATTTTAAGTGATATTTATAAATCCAAATGCCCAAATGATACAGCAGATCTTATATAAAGCATAATACGGCTTGTCTGAGCAGTACTTTGAGCAGAACAATGTTTTACTTTGAATCAAAATAATTTACAAAATGCTGTTCGTAAATTACATCATGTGATCATGTGATCATGTGATCCAAAAAAGATTCAAACCAGGAGGCCAATCCAGAATGACCCATCTGAAAATCAGCCCCTGGTTACAAACACACAAATAAACAAAAAAGTGTTGTTTACATCCCCAGTTTGGGAATAGTTGTATGGACACCCATGTTTAATCCAAAATTGTTTCTTTGTAGCTGTAATTCTCTGACAATGTACCTGAAGTGATTTAAATTTAAAAGAATGAGAGACGAACCTTTGTTAAGCCAATAGCTTGGCTGGATAGAACAGAACTATTTTTTTCCCTTCATGACATTACTAATATATTCCCTTTTCTCTCTAAGGCCACTGATAACACCTACATGTACGCTTTCATCTCACCCTGCTTGGAATATTGAAATTCCCTTCTAAGTGGCCCTCCAGCTTCCCCCATTTCATTATTTTCTAAATTCTGCTGCTAGAATTCTCTCCCTCTCACCCCAGGAAGTACAGTCTCTCTCCCAACCCATGTTTGCTCCATAGTTCTCAGTTAAAAAACATATTATTTACAGTGTTATACTTTTGACATTCAAAGCACTTCACTCTGTTGCCCCTCCCTACATCTCTTTACTTGTGTGCCCATGTAAATCTAATTGTCAACTTTGAACATTCTTGTTTTTATTGAATACAAGTGTTTTTTCCATTCAACAATTCACATATTTCTTTACATTTTGTGTATATTTTTTATATTACAATTAAACATCATTTGTAACATTAAATGTAGTTTTTAATAAAGTAAACAGTCAATTAATATGTAGTCATATACTTTTCTTTCAATATGACAAAGACAAATTTATTCTTGTTTAACTAGGATTTCTAGTTGTTTTCTAGTGCTGCCTCATTTTGTGTATTTCTTTCTCTTTTTTGTGACCCTCTTCCCTTTTTCCCCTTTCTTTGTATTCATTGCTTTTATTGTTTTTGTCTTTCTTTCTGCCAGTGTTCTTCTATTTTACTTTGTTCTTGTTCCCTGTTTCCCCCTTTTAACTTCCTCCCTTCCCATCCCTCTTTTTCATATTTTTCTTATCCTATGAATCTAAGTATCTGCTCCATGATCCCCAGGTTATTGTCTGGTTCTCTGTTTCTGTTGTATCTGTCCCCAACTCTTCCATGATCATAGTATGTG
>WMED01023605.1:0-11413 GCA_019650415.1 Pipa parva
CACTTGTCACAGATACAGAGTTTTGGCACTTGTGTGTTAATATATACATATATATATATTTTCTAGCGCATCCAGTTTTCACCAACTGTGGTTGGTTAATTACTGTTTTTGTTTCTGTTGATGCATATACCATCGCCATCAAAAAGCAAATCGCGTTACACAGTTGTCTGAAACTGGGAAGAGTTACTAAACTATAATGGTGCTGGGGTTAAAAACAGTAATAGTTTTATAGCAAATTGTATTAAAAACAGCAAATTTTGCCATGGGCAAAAAGCTCAGTGAATTCCTCTTCCACAATGGTGAGGAATATTTTTAGTGATCAAACTTAACTCGTCATTGTAACCACTCAAGATGCTGTTTAATTTTTACAGAATAAAGGAATCTTCTGGTTGGCAACAAGTATTTTCAAGTCCTTACCTGGACTGGACTATAGAACGTGTAGCACTTAATGCAAAAGTTGTTGGAGGCCCACATGGGGATAAAGACAAGATGGTTGCTGTTGCATCAGAAAGCAGCATCATACTTTGGAGCATACAAGATGGAAGCAGTGGGAGTGAAATTGGTGAGATTCAGTGTATATATATATATATATATATATATATATATATATATATATATATATATATATATATATATATATATATATATATATATTATTTTAGTCTATATGCAGTTTATCTATTTACATTGTATACAAGTACAGACTTTTTGCCATTTAGAAGAACATCTCCTTTGAATTATTGAAAAACTTTATTAAAGGGTATGTAAACCCTGTCCATAAAGAAAGCCCCATTTAGCTATTGTCAAGGAATATAATGATTAAGAAACTCCTGACCCACTTCTTAATTCAGCAGAGCTCAATATCCCCCTGTAACTGCTTACTCCCTCTCAACGAGTTCTCTGCTGTGTGTAGCCACTCCCCCTCCTTTCCCTGTCTTCCTCTCTCCACAGCCAACCACAGAGGAGATGGAACAGCTTTCATCTCCACATGCTCAGTGTAAGGAAAAGGCTTTATACTGTATAAGGGAAAGGGATTCTACACAAGACTGTGCTCTCTGAATAGTGAGTGATGTCACTTGGGGGCGGGGCTTATCAGCACTATACTGGAAGAGCCTGTGCACAGAACGGCTGTGGGAGAGGCACTGTTTAAACAAGAGGCAAGAACTACTGATCCCAAAATCATTTTTACATTTTAATGTTTTGGCTGTCTTTGTATATGTAGACATATCAAATATAAATAATGTTTTATTCAGACTTTGCATACCCTTTAAACCTCATACAGACAAACCATGGTAGTATTTTGTAAGATATGACTCAAACTCTAAAGTGTTTACACGCAATAACTCTACTTGACTTAACTGTTCTGCTTTCATCCACCAGATCTTGAGTGGAATCTTTGTTATAAACATTAATAATATAATTAACTGCCATATTTAAGGCCTCCTTTTAACAAGATTAAGGGGGTTATTCTATGAAGTCTGAATTGTTGCATAAAGGTGTGAATTCGGCAGCTAAAGACAGTCTCAATAGACTGCTACTGTCGCAGTTGCATCTTTATAATGAGAATATTGTCGCACTTGTGACTTTACTATGGAAATACATTCACAGCTGCAGCTTTGCAATGGGAGAATTGTTGTAGTTGCGGATTTGCTATGGGAATCCACTGTTTGAGAATTTGACAGTTCAATTCGGACTTTAGAGAATAACCCCTTTAGTCTTCCTTTGAGATAAAATGCAGGGGGTAAGGATGACATATATCCAAGGTCCCTAGCTTGTGTCATTCATTTTTAGTAAGGCGATATTGTAACACTTTCATTTCACAATAAATCACAATTCTTCTGATTGGAATGTTCTGTGCATATGCAGCTGGTTGGAAGGTGAAAGGACCATGCAGAGTAAGAGGGCCTGGACTAAGTGGTGTAATTTGGAGCTTACAACTATCAAGGTTCACTTCAGTGATCATATACTTGTATTATACACCTTGATAAAAATGGGAGTATAGTGTTTATTAAAGTGTGGTCATTGAGAGGCTGGCAGAAGGGCAGGTAAGAATACTGACACATGATTCACAAATTAGACCAGGGGTCGGCAAAGTACGGCTCTTTAGCCGCCTTTTTGTGGTTCGGAGTGCATCTCCCAAGCACTGCCCATGACCTCCGATGCCTCTTTTGATTGGCCGTCGGCAGGTCATCAGGAATGTGCGCTCCTCCCCCTTTTTGGCTCAAAAAAATAAATTGTCGCTGCTGGAGAAGGGGGCGAAATGGCTCCCTCCTCATGTAAGTTTGCCGACCCCTGACTTAGACCAAAGCTGTAAACAGTCCTCCTGTTTAAAATATCTGATAAATACAGAATTAATTGTCCTCATTATTTTCTGTCATAAAAAATTACATCGTAGTGCTAATAATGTAAATGGGGCAGGGGGGGGAATAACAACAGTCAAAATATATCTACAATTACATGAAACAAAATCAGGTCATCTAGTTTACTGTCATGTTGGTTTGGAGAGCTTCAGAAAGAAAAAGGCTAAAATCAAATGCACGAAGGAATACAAACTGCGCCTCCGTGATGATCAGGGTCACTTGCAAGGAAATTGCTTGTATCCCCTGCAATTAGGTTCCCATTTCATTCAATAATGAAGTGCTCTTTTACTCTCTCTTGATTGTGAACAGTGGAAAGGACAGTGTGGGATTACATATGGGGATAACAGAGGGGCTGTATGTTCATACCTGGTAAAAGAAACAATTTGTTGCTACACATTCAGATCTCAGTAGCACTGTCTAAAGAAAATTAGAAAGGCTGGCATCTCTGTGATAGAGTTCTCCCCCAGGCTGTTCTGCCTTCAACATTACTTACTGAAGACACCACAACCAGATTGCTGCTATAAGCAGTATTTTATGGGAGGGCCCCTTAAGACAGCAACATATCATTTCTTATACCAATTTCCTCCCAGTGGATAAGAGTCAACCATGTTGAGTCTAAGCAAGAGTGACACTTTAAATTCCATCAGACCATTGATGCTGTCTTCCTTGATTTCCCTGTTCCATATCTTTCTCTGGAGTAATCACTTGTACATGTTTCTTTGTTTTTATCATTGCCTGTCCCCTGTTCTTTGATCTATCAAAAAGCATCTTGAGTTTATGCACCAACAAAATAAAATGAGCCATCTTTTAAAGAACGAAATGGATCTTTGTACTATGTTCCTGAATAGTTCTTTACGTTTATACATATATCACCCTATTTTAGCAGAAGTCTACTTCTAAGATTTGATTTAGATTGAGCTACTTTTGTCTGTAACCTTCATCTACAATAACAAAGCTGTGAAAAAAACACATTGGAGAGAATATGCTGATTTTTTTAATCTGACAGTTTTTAATATCTCATATTTTATGCTTTGATTAATTAAATTAAACGATGCAAAGTATAAAATTACATATATATATTTTTTTCTTTTTGAAATGTTAGGTGTGTTCAGCCTTGGTGTACCAGTAGATGCACTTTTCTTTATTGGTAACCAGTTGGTGGCTACTAGCCACACAGGGAAAGTTGGTGTATGGAATGCTGTAACTCAGCATTGGCAAGTAAGTAGAAAGAACCTTTTCTCCTAAGCGTCTGCATTAAAGTTAAACAAGACTTCCTTTTTCAAGGTGTAGTTCATTCATCAGGAATTTGTTAGGGCAGTCAGTTGCCTCATGATCAAATCACGTATTGAAACAATGGCATTGTGGGAATGACCATATACATACTCCATTGGCGGTCACTGAAAGTACAAATACTCTATTCTATCAGCAGACTTATTGTTCCATGCATGCATAATTTATTAGAATTATACATGATGTATAATAATTTATACATAAATCATTGCATACATAATTTCATCCCTAAGGGGCCAGGTTCACACTGATGTATTTTAACACTGCACTCGAAAAAAAAAACGCACACCGTGAATCCCTTTGACACTTACCATGCTTCAGCCACACTAGCGCAGAATGTGAGCATGCGCATGCTGGAACGTTTCGCATCACGTATTTCCTAAATATACATACGTGTTACGGGTAAGTACAATAGAAAAGCACATCCCGAAGATACGTCGTCCTGAATTTGACAGTGTATTTTTAGGATGCGCTTTTCTAAAACCGCCACACACAGATACGCTAGTGTGAACCTAGCCTAAACCTTCCATTTTTAAAGAATCCAGTTTCAATACAATATGAATTGTTTATTTGTAAACAGATGTGCAGTTTTCATAGAACCTGTTTAAATGCACACTTTCCAATGTTCAATATTTTGGTGATAGCGGCAAAATTTGTTTTCTACAATCATGCTTTTTTTTGACTAAGCATACGAAAAAATATTTTTCCCAGAATTTTGAAGCCTTTTAGCTAAACCCAGACTTCTTTAAAACAAAAAAAAAAAAAGAATTTATAATATAAAAAAATAGATATTGAAAACAATACATATTTACCAGTGAAAATGAAACGGACCATTAACTGCGGGCAACTAAACTCTTTCTATAATCACAAGCAGAATTTTAGAATGACATTATTTGGCTTACTGGAACCAGATGTAATACTTGTTTTGCATTATCAAAATCCTCTAAAAAATTCTTTCTGATGCTAACTCTTGTCAAATTATTCAAGGTCCAGGATGTTGTTCCTATCACAAGCTACGATACTGCTGGATCATTTCTTCTCTTGGGATGCAACAATGGCTCCATTTATTATATAGGTAGGCAGTGGGGGAACTTAAACTGATATTTAACCTTCGCTTTAGAAAAATTTACATTTGACAATGTTGTATCACATGGACAGTACATAGTAACATAATTTATAAGTCCACCCAGTTCGGCCTATTATCCTGCAATGTTATCCAGAGAAAGGCAAAAAACCCATGAGGCAAGAGCCAATTATACTCATATTAGGGAAAAATATTCCTTCCTGACTCCAAATATGGCAGAGTAATTCCCTGGATCAAGATCCCACCTCCAGTTATCTATTACCCATAACTTGTAATGTTCTTACACTGAAGGATCAGAATAATTCCCTGGATCAAGATGCCACCTCCAGTTATCTAGTACCCATAACTTGTAATATTCATACATTGAAGGATCAGAATAAATTCCCTCTTCAGTTTTCTAGTACCCATGAGTTTTAACACAAAATCTACTCTTAAAATGATTTTTATTGCTATTGTGGCTTTTGTATTTAGATATGCAGAAATTTCCACTGCGCATGAAAGATAACGACCTTTTGGTGACTGAGCTTTATCATGATCCATCGAATGATGCTATCACTGCTCTGAGTGTCTATTTAACTCCCAAAACAAGTGAGTATTAGTTTTAGATCTACTGGAAGGCTGCACAGTACAGTAGAAACACTATATTTTACATAAGTGTTAAAGATGGATCTAGTATAATGCATTAAAGTACAGTGGCATTTTCATTCAGAAACCAAAATTGTGAATTTTTCTTTGGAAGTATACAAAATCATTTTATCTTTAAAAATGATAACCTCGATGAAGCATCGAGAGCCGGCTAATTACAGCACAGCTCATGCTGTGACTGTAATCAACTGGTTCTGTATAAGGCAAGTATTTTAACTGTTGTTTTTTATTTTTTCACTTTAGTTCTCCTTTAAGTCGAGCATCGTGGTGTTTGTTTTTAAAGCATTTTTACCTTTCCAAAACAGAATCTTTAATGAAATAAGTAACAAGCTATTTTTTTTATCTCTAATTGGCTACAAGGTACAATATACGTTTTCTGAAAAGGGCTTATTATTATTCATTGGTCTGCATTCTCCACTGCAGCATTTGAATGTAAAGCATGTGGATTGATACTAGGTTTTGGTGAACTTCTATAGAGCTTCTGCTAGCTTTCTGTAGGTAAAAGTTCTTTTTATATCTGCTATTCTCAGACTACTCGACAAATGCCGGTAAACGTTGGTCTTTTAAATGTCCTCCGCTAAGTACAAATTGCAGATATTTTATAAAAGAAAACACATCCTGATATTACAGCTGAACCACTCTTATTAGCTTTATTTGATAGTTTCACATTTTTGCCAAAACCAACATTTTTTTTCTTTTTAGATGTGTTTTTTTTTTTTTTTTTATCTTTCGCTTTTATTTCCTGCATTTTGAAACCGCTCCCTGGGCTGGTGACTCAGTGGATTTCCAGCTGCGTCTGTTTCAGCGTGCTAGTATTTCAGGAGCTAACTGTGTCTTTTACAGACAGGAAGCGCAGAATTTACTTGACAACCAATTTTGTTTTCTGTTGCACTTAGCAGGTTGTAGCATTTGTAACATTCCTTAAACTTTACCATCTTGTTGAAAGCTTGCCAAATAAGAGGTAACCGCAAAAGAGCGATAACTCAAGAGTAAATAGCAGGGATAATGATAAAATAAAAAGAATTATTTTAAAGGCACACTGAAGCCTCTGTTGGAAGTTTTAATAAAGAAACTGGGTGTATGAACTACATCTTATAATCAAAGGAGCTTTTTTCCTGGATTTGTAGACTCAAGCTTTGATTGGACACATTTGTGCTCCACACTCTCCCTCAATGCTTTGTATGCCTAACTTTAACAAGTGCACAACTATAGATTTCCAATATTAGTGCTGGAATGTGCTGTAAAATAGCCATCTGTGGAGTGTTCCACCTACTTCTCTTCTGCATTTTTGTTATCCTTTTGAGTCTTATTAAATAGCAGCATGGCGTTTATAAATAATGGATGCAGGAATACAGCGCTTTATATCTATGATGTTTGGATTTTTAAGGTGTAAGTGGAAACTGGATCGAAATTGCTTATGGCACAAGTTCTGGAGCCGTGCGAGTGATTGTGCAGCATCCAGAGACCGTTGGCTCCGGTCCGCAGCTTTTCCAGACATTCACTGTTCACCGTAGTTCTGTTACCAAGATCATGCTGTCCGAGAAGCACCTTGTATCAGGTATTTGCTTAAAGAAAAGTAACTGAATGCTTGGGTATTCCAATAAAAAACCGGGAACAACTGAATGCTTGGGTATTCCAATAAAAAAATCGGGAACAACTGAATGCTGGGTATTCCAATAAAAAAACCGGGAACAAATGAATGCTGGGTATTCCAATAAAAGCATTGCATTTCTGTAATTGTATTATCTGAACCCAATGTAGTCGTTCCAAGTATTCCGGTAAATAAATGTAACCGCTGCAATACACAATACTCATGCTGATTGCTGTATAATTTATACTGCCTGTCCCCTGTCTCCATCTGCACATTCCGTTGAGTTTGATGCATAGAAATGTATTCTTTTCTTAAAGAAACCGGGAATTCAGAATGATTCTATAATTCCTTTTTGATTGAATGGAATGTTTCTCTAGTGTGTGCTGACAATAACCATGTGCGGACATGGACAGTGACTCGCTTTAGAGGAATGATCTCTACTCAGCCGGGCTCAACGCCACTCGCCTCCTTTAAGATCTTGTCCTTAGAAGAAACAGAGAGTCATGGGAGTTATTCTTCAGGCAACGACATAGGTGTGTGACTTTGTTAATCCGAAACAGGTTCAAATTCAATTTTATTTTATTTTTTTTCAGCGTTTTGCAGGTTGTACAAGTTTTGGAGAGCTGTTAGCCAAATTGTAAACTGCCAATTATTAATCAAATTTTAGATGAACCTTTAAAGAAGAATTTAAGTGCTTCAATTGTCTGGGGGTGAGGGAACCAGGGCATTCTGAATACACTTGCCGATCTATACCTTTTATTTCCCCGCTGCCGCCTCCTTTCTGCTCCAGGCACTCTTCATCCTGCAGGTTTTAGCATCGTAATCCAGCAGCACTTCCTTTCTTCTCTACTATTACGCAGAAGCAATATTTGGACCTAGCACCGCTTCTGTGCATGCTTACATTGACTTTTACGTAGGTGAGCGGAGCTGTATATGGATCATGGTGCTAGAATCTGTAGGATGAAGAGTGGATGGAGCAACGAGGAGTTAACATCAGGAGACAAAAGACAACGATAAGTAGATTTAGACTTCCCAGGCTCCCTCAACCTAGTCTATAGAGAACTTAAGTTCTCCTTTAAGTGCAGCATGTATTCTACTGAGCATGTTCCCAATGCTGATACTAGGAAACTGCTAATACCTAACTTAGAAATAATATTGCTATACTAGAAAATGGCAGTTGTGGGATAATTATCCAGATAACTGTATTTTTTGCATTCAGGCTTAGGCTTACTGATTGCGCAGAATAGTCATAGCAATAGAGAAAAAATAAGCCAGCTATGCAGTAGATTGCCAGTACGGCAAGTGACTGGTGAGCTTGGTGCTTCCTGGTCCATCAGGTGATCTTCAGCAAATGAAGGGTCCTAGCTGACAAAAAACACTACCTAGGGAACCTAGTGGTCTTTTAGGGCCTTTTACCCTAGCAACCACAAAACCATTTAAATGCTAAACTGGAGAGGTTTAAAATTAAAAGCTAATTACTAAAAACACAAAATGAAAGACCAATGGCAAATGATATATCAAAAGTATGTTTATAAACATGTACTGTATAGGTTTGCATCGCCATCTTGTGGTCTCTATACCATAAAGCACAGATTAAAATTAAAGAAGTCCAGGCCTGTTTATACTAGTGGAATGGAGGGGGGGGGGGTAAATATTCACTGCTGTGCTCCTTTGCGCTAGCACTGCCTCCTACTTTCCTCTGTGCTGATCTTTATTTACTCACTCTGAAGACTGAGATTCTCTTCACTTCCTGCTGAACTTTGGCGAGTTCAAGAAGCGCAGTAGCGGAGTTCTGATGTTCTGCTTTAATGATGTATTTACAACGTCTAAGTGCAATGTGGGGCATATTTATCAAAATGAAAAATGGGTCAAAATGTTGTTTTTACCAGAAAGAAGAATTTTCACCAGCAAAGCAGAAATGTTTGTCAGACTGTGATGATGTTGCAGAATTTTCTTGCAGGAGAAAAAAAAAAACATTTTAAGAGTAAAACAATTAGTCCCTTTATCTGTTGTGTTGTATGTGATCTATTTAACTATAGAGCAGTGATGCCCAACCTACGGCCCGCAGCCGGATTCCAAATTGTTGCGTATAAGTGCGAATTCACCAGCTAAAGACAGACTCAATAGACTGCTACTTTCGCAGACGCGTCTTTAGAATGAGAATATTGTCGCAGTCGCAACTTTACTATGGAAAATTGTCGCAGTTGTAACATTAAAATGTGTCACAGTCGCAACTCATGACTTTAAAGCGGCCCATGACACGCGTGTCAAAACTTTATATGACCCCCAAGCCGAAAAAGGTTGGGCATCACTGCTATAGAGCACTAGTGTTTTTGTTTTGTTTAAATAACTAATAATACCTCTTGCCCTTCACCACCCACAGGTCCTTTTGGTGAAAGAGATGATCAGCAAGTCTTTATCCAAAAAGTAGTTCCAATAACAAACAAACTGTTTGTAAGACTGTCTTCTACTGGGAGAAGGTAAAATAAATATGTTTATTTATGTTTTCATATTGTAGCCAATTTGTATTTTAAAGGAGAACTAAAGGTATAAAATAAAAAAGACTTATTAAAAAACTTACCTTATATAGAGATGAATCCCTACAGTCACAGCAATAACTCTGCTGTAATTACCCGGCACCCGATGCTTCTTCACAGCGCAGGCTGACAGAGAAGCCAGCATGAAGCTCCTCCTACTTGGTAGAATCAGCAGCCCAAACGGTTGAAACATCATCATGTTCATTGCAGGGGCCAATGAGAACGCTCATTGACCAAGTGGGCCAGTTGAACCAAGTGGGAGGCGCTTTGCGCTGGCTTCTCTGTCAGCCTGCGCTGTGAAGAAGCATTGGGTGCCGGGTAACTACAGCCACAGTTATTGCTGTGACTGTAGGGATTCATCTCTATATAAGGTACTTTTTTTTTAATAAGTCTTTTTTATTTTAAACCTTTAGGTCAGGGGTCTGCAACCTATGGCTTCTTTGATGGCCACATCTGGCTCTTTGACTCGTTACAGTCTGCTGGCAAGCGCTGTAGAGAGAAAGCTCTCTGGAGGGAAAGATTTCACAGACTTCTGGGTTGCTAGCCAATCAGGAGGCACTGATGTCACTGTGAGTCAGCGGCTCCAGAATCAAAAAGGCTGAGAGAGCCGCACGTATATGGCTCTCTCAGCTGAAAAGTTTGCCGACCCCTGCTTTAGGTCTTCTTTAAAAAGATTTCCAATTTTCTAGGTTGCAATGAGAAGGCTTCTGTGACACATATGTATATTTTCAAATCTGTGCAAGATCAAGTCCAGAACGGTTTAAATGTCACCTCTCGTAATGTATTTTTGTTCCAATTTAAATTCTCCCAGCATCTGAAATATATGGAACCTCAAAGGAACGTTTGCAAATTCTGATGGAGAGAATCGGTAGTGCGTGATCTTTGCGTGCCACAGATGCCTTGCGGTTCTCTTACCAATAATGGGAATTATTATTTTCCTTCTTGTAGAATCTGTGAAATTCAGGCTGTTGATTGTACGACAATCACATGCTTTACCGTGAGAGAATGTGAAGGATCGAGCAGAATGGGCTCAAGGCCGAGGCGGTACCTCTTTACTGGACACTCTAATGGAAGCATTCAAATGTGGGACCTGACCACAGCTATGGACATGGTTGCAAAAACTGAAGAAAAAGGTATATGGCAGTGCAGAGGTTTACTCCACACTTCATTATTACCTGGAAATAAATGTTCTCTGGCTTCTTTTAGACATAGGAGGTCCGACAGAAGAAGAATTGCTTAAGTTACTAGATCAATGCGATCTAAGCACCTCTCGGTGTGCAACACCAAACATCAGCCCTGCTACATCTGTTCTTCATCAGAGCCGTCTACGTGACTCAAACTCGAGGTAAGACTGGCTACCTATTTATTCCAGAATACTTCCCGCTGTAATTGTATTCTTCCAGGAGCTTGTCCAGCAAGGTTCCCAAACGAGATCATAAAGAATAGCAAGAAAAGAAATGGCTGAACTAGCACCTGATATAGGGAGAACGCTTGAAAATGTTGCCAACCTTTTGCACTTTACTACATTGAATGGGAGTAATCCCCTAAAAAAACTTCCGATAGAGCAGTCTTATTTATTTAATTTTTTTTTTTACTTATTCATTCATTTAGTAACTACTATTTTTTTTTTGTATTTATTCATTTTTATATAGCGCTACTATATTACGCAGCGCTTCACAGAGATTCATCATTCAGTTCAGTCCATGCCCCATGGAGCTTACAATCTAGTTTCCCTATTCAGTCACACACAGATGTATTCTTTTGGATTGTGGGAGGAAACCGGAGTGCCCGGAGGAAACCCACACAAGTGCAGGGGAGAACATACTAACCTCAAAGTTCGTTTGTATTTTATTTTCCATCCTCTTATTAGAATTTATTTGACATTTAAAGGAACAGTCAGGCCAAA
>WMED01023607.1:0-11413 GCA_019650415.1 Pipa parva
CTATTATTCCCCATGGAGATGGTGGTGAAACCCTATTATTCCCCATGGAGATGGTGGTGAGACCCTATTATTCCCCATGGAGATGGTTGTGAGAACCTATTATTCCCCATGGAGATGGTGGTGAAACCCTATTATTCCCCATGGAGATGGTTGTGAGAAATGTTCTAAGTCGCACCATTGCGATCAATGAAAAAATGCCATTTGTTCTATGCTGCATCAGTTTTTGATATCAGTCTTTTTCAGTTGCAATCGCCAATGCAGTGAATAAAAATTAACGGTGAAAACATCGCAAAAAGTGGCGAATAGGTCAAAAAGATCTTGATAAACATCTCTATTAGTATTGATTAAATATAAAGCATGTTTATCTATAAAGGCAAATTATGGATAGTCTTGGACATTGTGGTGCGATTTCACCATATATTATTTGGTATATGTAACCACTAATTCATTATATGCATAAGTAACCTTATAGTCTAGTACAGGTATCATTATTAAATCTACATTCATTAACCATTCCAGCATAGGTCAAAGATTATTATAATACAGATGTCGTAACATTTTGTGCTTTATAATTTAGCTTTAGTTTATAGGCCAGCTATTCTTCTTACCTAAAGCTACCTAGAAAGTAACAGACTGTACATGCACAGTTGGTTAATTTCAGCAAAACTCAGGGGGGGAGGCGGGCCTGTGTGAAAGACCAATGTCACTCACATAATCTGGAAGTGAGGAGTAGCTGCGATGTGTTCATCTGATGATCCTGGGCTGTGGACACTTAGGGGGGTTATTCTCTAAATTCCAAACTCTTGTGTAAAGGTGTGAATTTGCCAGCTAAACACAGTAGCGTCTTTATAATGAGAATATTGTCACAGTAGCAACTTTACTAAGGAAATATTGTTACAACCCCAACTTTAAAATTGTTGCAGTCGCGACTTTACATTCGGAGAATTGTCGCAGTCGTGGATTTGCTATGGGAATCCGCTGTTTGAGAATTTGACAGTCGAATTTGGACTTTAGAGAATAAGCCCCTTAGTGTACTATTGCTAGATTGATCAGGTAAGTATGAATTGACACCATAGTTCTCCTTTAATGGTCATGGTTATGAATTAGCAGAACCAGTTATATGTAAAGTAAATGTGTAGTGGTCCCTCCCTTTCAGATAGTGTTAACGGGAGCTGTAGTTCTACGGGAATAACACAAACAAGCCAGAGAATATGTTTTTGTGTGATAATACTGAAGAATACACACCAGCAGCACTGAAATGAAAGGGTAGAAAACCTAAGTGAAACCTTGTGACTGCCTGTATGGACATGCATCTAACCAACAATATACAATACACTGATTAAAAACAAAAACTCTTTTATACATTAATCCCTTTTTTTATTCCAGAACATCTTCACTGATGACAAAGGAATATCCAGCTGGATGGAGAATATTTCCCTTTCACACGCTTCATTGCTGTCCAAGAGTTGTCAGGCTGCAATGGTTTTGGCAAATCACGATTCAGAGATTCAGGCTCGAGCATTCCAGTATGGAAAGCACATGTCGCTGTGTTGCAAGGTTTGTATTCAGTCCTTATTGTGTTACTCTGTTTTTCCGTACGATTGCCAACATTCTCTAACAAACAACTAGTTTTTTTCATTTCATTACAGAGGAAACTGACATAGTTACAGCTCTGAGAATCGTGTAAAAAGAGTTTTCAGTAGCCCTTACATATTGGCAGATATATTAAGAAATGATAAGGCATATACAGAATGGAAGAATGCTGGGTAAAAGGACAGTACAGTTAATAATTAACTTTTACTGTTTTCTGATTGGATGGGTAATGTTTAAAATCAATCCATAAACCTATTTTTGTTATAAATAAACTGAAGATTAGCCCAAATGGAAGCGCCCCTTCCCCAGACCCTAAAACCAGATTATTTTTGCCATTCCTGTCAGGCATTAAGTCCTCAGTTAAAGAATAAATGTAGATATTAGGTAATCCTAAATTAAAGGTGCGGGTTCCCCCGACTCTCTAGGTGCTAGTCTTTTCCTACCTTCAGTTGGGCCAGTTGCCGGTCTGAACACTGCAATATAATGCAGCTGTAACACAATATGTTATTGACATAGTACATATGTTATTGACATCTCACAACCAAAGATTTTCCCTTGGGGCCACATGAGAAATAGGAATGATTTTAGAGGGCCAGACTGCCCTGACAACACCCCCTCCCCCACTGTGCTGCCTTCCCCCCTCCCCCCACACACACTGTGCTTCCCCCCACCCCCCCGAAGGAGGGGGGCTCTATCTTGGTGTATGTATGTATAATTTTATTCTCACCCCCCTCCTCCCATCTCCGTCTGATCTAGCGCTTAGCCTTAGTGCTACAGCGTTCCTCTCTCACAGGGAATTAAAGGCTTTCAACTTCCTGTAAGATGAACGGTGCAGCACTAAGGCTAAGCACTAGTTCAGATGGAGGGAATAGGTAGGGACAGGGAGGCAAGCACAGCTGCCTACGCCACAGCCCAGCCCTGTCACCCGATGATGGCAGAAGGGCCGGGCCAAAGATGTAGGCCCACGGGCTATAGTTTGCCCACCCCTGTTCTATGTTCTCCTATAGTTAGTATCTGAACAAAAAGAAAAAAAAATGTGTGTATGCGCTAGCTGAGGTTTTAGCAGACGATATTCATCACACAAATAAGCAGGGAGTAAGCTGCTATGGGGGAGACGATCATCTCTAGGATTGTGAGATGAAAGCTGATTGTGCCTTGTACAGTTAGTATAGTGATGCTGGGCACAATGAACTATATAAAATGTAAATCTATAGTTCTTTAATTTGTTCAGAGCAAAGCTGTCAATACATTTAATTCAAATTTTACTGAGATCTGTTCACTACTCAGCATAATTACGCCATGTGGCGCTTTCTGGGGTTTTTTTCATTGTTTTGTGTGAAACATAAGAAAGTGGTTAAAAACCATAGTAGTAGGCACCAAATTAAATTTGATTATAACTGATCATTCTATGCTTTTATTCAAATAAATAAATAATTGTGCTGGGAAAAAAAAAATCAGTTTTGGGATAGAAAAGGTATTGATAAGTATTTTATAATTGCTGACATTTTTCTTGTTAAAGGACAAATAATCTAGGAAAAACTAAGTATCCCATTTGAGTTGGTATTACAGCTATGCCTACATAGTACTGGTAAAAATGTTGTCTTTGACGTTGAATTTTTGAGTTATTTTATATGTAGTTTGTTTTTTGTTTTTTTTAAAATGGCTCCCGCCTAGTCCCATTTTTTTGTTGGAACTTTAGATAATACGCATTCATGGTTTCCCCAGAAAGCCCAATTTGCCTGCAGAAGCACAGAAAGAGAGACGGCACAAACCAATAAAAATCAGGAATTCAACTTCAAAGATGCAATCTTTACACATACTGGTATAGGAATATCTACCAGGCTAATCCAAATAGCAGTTTTCCCTTTTGGTGATATATTTCCTATCCTTACCCCCCACAGAGCCAATAGAATAATTAGTCATGTAAAAAATTATTTGTTTTCTCTTTTCTATTTGTTTTTCATTATTCATTTCGCTAATACTATTTTCAAAACTGTCATTTACATCAACTTTTGGTAAATTTATATCTATGTAGCAGTTGCTTCGGCGAACTTAACTGTTCCTTTAAGGTAGAGGAGCAGCTCAGCTAACTTAATTAATGGAATTGCCCTCAGTATCTGCGCATTCCACAGCGAGAGAGGGCCCTGAGATAGTGACCATTATATAACAGACATCAATAGTGGTGAACCTTTTCAGCACAGAGTGCTGATTGATTATGTCACGCATTAGCACCTTCCCACACAACGAAGGCGCTGATGAGTGACATCATCACACCTGCATCAGGGAAGACGTCTAGCCATGGCTCCAATAACAGATCATCTGAGCACTCCTTCAGTATAGGCTGCAGATCCGACCTGAAAACTGTCAGGTCTATTCTAAAGGAGCGCTTGCTCGCTGGGATAGCTGTTAGAGCAGCGATGGTGACAGCACGTGGGTCCACGGAGAGGGCTCTGAGTGCCCTCTCTGGCACGCGTGCCATAGGTTCGCTACAGTTGGCCTACATTGTAGTTGGCAAGAGGGAAAGTCAGCATTTTAAAACACAAATAAATACAGAGGTAGAAATGAGTAACTAGTACATCTGGGTATCTTTGAAAGACCTCTGATCAAGCTAGTTTATCAATGTTAGCTGCTGTTTCTGTAGTCATTTTAAATACTGTTATATGCTGCAATTGCTTTCAAATACATTTTTAGTAAATAATTTGAAATATTTGAGTTTTTTTTTAACTTATTGTGAATTAATAAAAACTGAAAAAAAATGTTACGTCACTCATAATAATGACTCGGTGATTTCAACTTCTTGTATAATTTATATATTTAGAATTTTGATATTTTTATCATCAGATTTGTAGAGGAAAACTTTGATGTTTGTGCGCATTTGAAATAATATACACTGTTTATACCGTGTCTATCTTTATAACAGAAAGCCTATGGCTCGGTTCACCTACTAATCATGCAATGAATTTAAATGTATATTGTAAGAGATTTTACAGGAAAATTAGCAGCAAAAAAACAATTACAAATGAGAAAAAAATAAAACCTTCAGATAAACTTATTCTGGTTGCCCGACATCCCTTGCTCCTGGCAGAAAAGATCATTCCAAAAGATCCATTAATACAGGAAAAGCTAACACTAATAGCAGCTTGTCATATACTATGAACGGCGTACTAAAAATGAATTACTTCCAAAATTAATTTTTAGCTCTGGTAATTGTTGGTTGTACATGTTAGATGTTACTGAGCTAAAATTAGCATTGCTGTTCCCTTCACTGGGTTAGAATGCTTTGGAGAAGGAGGTCAAGTGAACTTCTTGCAGATGGCTTCCTAGTGGACATGTGTCTGTCTGTGTTGGCAGTTATTTGCTTATCCCTGGAAAAAAATATATTTGTATCTTTGTAATCAATGGTTATAAGCAAAATGAAGAATATAGTTTATGTTTTTTTATTGTTAAAAGTAATGGTTCGTTTTTTTAATTTATGAGCCATTTTCCTGTAGAGGAGCACTCTAATGATCTGCACCCAGATGTTTTCATCTTCTGCCCAGGAGCAAAGTAAACTCTTAACTCTTCCATGTGTCTGTTATGGCTGTTCATGTTACATTTCCCATCTTTTGTACGGAAATAAATAGCAACCTAAATAAACTGAACAGGTGCTTTGGAGCCCAGTGGAATAAACATGGAACCAAATTCCCGATTATCCCACTTGAATCTGAATGGCATTTGGCCATGGTTCTGAGAATGTCTACTGTTAAATCCTTCCCTGTAATTATGATTTATGGCTTTCATATTTGATATGCAAAACTAAAGACAATTTATTTTCAGCATTATTGCCAAGCCTTTAAATAAATGTACTTCTGCATTTTGAAACAAATTGATGGAATTATTCATGTAAATAATGGTTTTCTTTCTATTTGTTGATTATCTTATGTTGTTGCCAACGTTATCCAAGGGGCATTTTATAGGTGGGTCCCATTGCTGAAAATCTCTGCATATTAGTTTAGGATAATACCAGCAGAACAATTTACTGAACAGATGACAGTCATCATGTCACTATAAAATATAATGCAGTGTATCCTTACACTTTCTCAAGTGGGTTATTAACGCGAGTAATCCGATAAAATGTAATACATGTATGTTATGTATTCTCTTTCAGCTTAATACAGATCTACAGCCATTTGTAAATGGAAAATACAAGGATTTCTCATTTAGTCTGAATTCTGCCCCTGCTGTTCTTCATCAGGAGTTTATAGGGAGGGAAGCCTGGATGGACCAGATCAAACAGGTGAGACTTTGTGACCAAAGAGTTTGAATGATGAAGGAATATTTGTTCTGGATTAGATACATCTCCACATCTTGGAAGCTCTTCAGCACTTTGACATGTGGCTGGAAATGAGACTGTATTTGTGCTTATTACTAGCTGAGGCGCGCATCTGCGTTTTACAGCTGAGGCGCGCGTCTGCGTTTTACAGCTGAGGCGCGCATCTGCGTTTTACAGCTGAGGCGCGCGTCTGTGTTTTACAGCTGAGGCGCGCGTCTGCGTTTTACAGCTGAGGCGCGCGTCTGCGTTTTACAGCTGAGGCGCGCGTCTGCGTTTTACAGCTGAGGCGTGTCTGTGTGCGAAATGGTCAAAAACATACTAATCAACCTTCTTGCCCATTTTGTGGGTGGAAAAGTGGAAAAAATAGTTTCCAACCTTAGTAAATTTCACTATATGTTATAAAATAAGATGCCTAACCTATTGCCAGTGCTAATTTTATAATTCTCCCACTGACCCCACGCCCCAGAGAAACACTGGATTACCTTATATTCAGGGGATTCACCGGTAGCAGTGTATTACTGATTTAAAGCCAGTTTGTTGGGTAGGCGATCCAAGTTGACTTGGCAAAAAATCAGCCCCAACCCCACTCACTGTATGTATCAATTGTTAGCTTTGGCTTTCCTTAATAATATTGTGCAGTTTATTGTTTCCCCTACCTACAAGTCTGAAACACAGGGAAGCACTTATAACTGCCATCTGTATCTATCTCAGTGTCGGTAACTGGGCAGGACAAGTTATCCAGGTTTTTAGCACAGCAGGGTTTGTTAAGAATAAATGTAGGAATGTAAAAGACAAAAGTCCTAAGGAGTAATATTATTGTATTCCTTTATAGACTCTATTCTTGCTGTAGCTACCCAGAATTCCTGCTCAGATGGCAGGTTTAACAGTCGTGCTCTGGGGATCTCATTAGAAGGTGATCATGAAAGAGGCTGGAATTTTCTTATACACGGACTAAGTACATTTATTTGACAAACTGATTTGGGAAGTATTATATAACAATACAGTATATGTATGTTTTCCCAAAATGTTACATTTAGAAAATTATATTACACTATTAAATATGCTTTCCCATTGTATTATGTATAAGAGATTACTGTACTTTGTATTTTGTCAGGCTGGCTTCCCGTGGTGCCAATGTGTTATGTGTCAACAATAGTGTACAACATCTACTTAAAGATCCCCCCCACCCCCAGATGAATTAACTGTACCACCAGCAACTGGTAGCTGTTCCTTTAAAGGAGAATTATAATAAGATTACATACTTACCTGATTGATCTAGCAGCAGTTCAGTATTCATCTGACCAGAGCCGGTTCTACTGATGTGCGAGGTGGGCGACGGCCCAGGGTTCAATCTGTTTGAGGGGTGGTGTCGCCCACATCGCCCATCACTAAACTTGACCTCCCTGCCCTGCGACACCCCTTCAACTTGACTTGTGCCCCCCACTCACCTCACGCCCTCCACTCACCTCCAACAACGTTCCAGCGACGCGCCTCCTCTGATGATGAAAGTTCAATGCAACGGTCTTTGGCTGCTTTGGGTCTTGCCAGCTGTATTCAGCAGCTGCCGGCTGCGATTTTTATGTTATCACAGTGATGTATGTGATAAATTTTTCGATATAGCTTAACGCTATATAGCATTCATGGTTTTAACTGTAAATCTAAATGTAAAAATGTACTTTTTAACACTGATATGTGTATGTATATAGATGCAAAAGGCATAAAACTATCAGTGAACAGCCTGCGTGACCCTCCCTGCCCTGCTGACTGATTTCAGGTAACTGCATCCACTTCTCTGACCTGGAAGTTTATCATGAGAAAATGGGTCAGCTGTCTCTTTCTTATCATTAAACTTCTGTCCAGGCTGATCGCCAGTTCTTTTACATGGTACCCTTAATGGTTTGGATTACAGCTAAAGATTCAGGGTCAGGCAAAATTTGAAATATTATATTTTTAAACCAGTTTTGGAAACAGGTAGACGGGCAAATAAAATGCAATAATACAATTTAAAAAAAAAATTCTCAATGTTGCCTTATTTTTCGAAAACTAAAAATACTTTCTTTCAGAGGTAAATGGACAGTAACTCCAAAATGTAAATTCCCAGTTCCCACATACATTTCCACCCAAGAGGAACACTTCATTTTTCACATTCAAAATTTTCCCATCTTTATTAAGACCGTGGTGTTCTGACTGCTACGATAAAACTGGTGCCAAAGCACATAAAGAAACAAAGATGAACTAAGCCACAATAAAACATGTTAAAATCTTTCCATACACAGTTTATTGCAAGAAATGACCCACTACCAATTAACTTGCAGTGAATCACTTATGTAAACATCAGGACGTGGGATCAGCCACTCTGTGACACATTTGGTTTTGTGGAAAAGGAAAACTCGCCATTCATTGGCTAAAGACTTCTATCAGATATTAGACTTTCTGATCCCAGCCAAGATTATCCATAATCTGAAGCACAATTAAAAACATTGGGACTAAGGCTAGGTTCACTCTAGCGTATGTGTGCGCATAAAAAAAAAAGTGGCACATCGAATCCTTATGTAACTTACCTTGTTCTGGCCACACTAGCGCATAACGCGAGCAGGTGCACGCGCGAAACACTTGACATTGCATTTTGTCCGGCGTATGTATGCTGCGCATAGAATGCAGCCAGATAGGGCGAGACGCGAATGCTGAATGAGCATTCACACTGTATCAGGTAAGTACAATAGTAAAACGCGTCTATAATATATGCCGGACTGAAATACATGGTGTATCTTTGGATAATTATTTTAATTTAATAGATTTAAATGAAAAACTCAGCTCGGTGTCACATTAACGTACCATTTGCAGATAATGACATGAAGATAATGACATATCTCTCCTAGTTACTAATAATAAAAACAAACTTTTGGTTATATTCCAAATCAAACATGGAAATCCACAAATATTTCCAGCTCCTTTAATAGAAAATAATCTTTGTTTATTTCATTTTCTCCACAGGCTCAAAAATGTGACCTGATTGACCGCACAAAGGTATGGCTAGTCCTGATTTTCTATATATTTATGTAGAGTAAGGGTGAAGTGCTAGAATGGGGCGCACATTGCACTTTGTATAGTAACTTACCACTGGTCTTTCCTTATAAATGCAAAAACAAAACTATCACACATTCATATATCCATTTTCCTCTGACCAGAAATGTCCAATGTCTAGGGCCTTTGTAATTTAGAGCAAACCTATAATGGTGCTCTAGCAAATAATAATAATTTCTTTAATCCCTCAGCCCAAGTTTAAGCAGGTTGCTTAAGCTTTCCAGATGCATTCCCAGCGGATATAATGACTTATCATAAAGCACTGATTTCAAGTAGTTGAGACAGATATCCTGGGCAAGCTTCACTGAAATTAAAGCAGCCGCATACTTAAAAGCTAGTCAGAAAGTAAAACAATTAAATGTTTTTCTGCTGTGTCAAGCAAGCAGAAAGCCTGCTTAGTTGTTACAAAGTTATTTTAACTTATTTACCTTGTGAAAAAAAGTTAAAATGATCTAGGCTCAGAATTGCTAAAGAAGTATGTAAACGATTTTCATTTGGTTTGTAGCTTCTATCTCGATTTTCATTGTTCTTATCAGTGACACGGGGCAATAGTACAACAGATTCCACTCATTCTAATACATTGAAATGTGTAGATAAAAAGATCCATATCTGCTGAATATTCCAATATGCTTTGCTGGATGTTTAAAGTAATACCATCAGTACAGCTATAATTTAGGAACAGTAGCACCAAAAAAATGAAAAGGCTTCAAATGCATTTATAGTCACAATGCATTCAGTGCACTTCCAGAAATTCTAAATTGTGTCTATTATGATATTTGGCTATTTAACTTTTAAAATAGGGCTTTTGGGTCACAAATCTTGAATATGGTACCCTCTAACCCACCATAGAAAACAACGGGACTGGGTGAGGTCTACAGCTGCTATCAGTAAATATAAGAACAGACGTAAAACAATAAATTTCATGAATTTAACCATAAAGACATAGTGCTGTGTTTTAGTAATTGTTATGTCCAAATCTAAATTTTTGTTTTTTGGTTGTTACTGGTGCTTGATCCACACCAGCTTTGTTTCCCCGGGATGGTTTAATTATGCTCTTCTGCTAGGATTCAGGAGTTTAGGCAGTTGGCCTGCTTTGGGGTTTTATAAAAACACAAACACACCCTCTATCTACTCATTACCTTCATTTTTCAGAGGAAAACACAGTGAAATAAAGTGGAATGTTATGCTGAGAAAATTCAGTTAATTACAGAAGTGGTGCTTGAGATTGCTCCACGTCAATCACGTCAGTCTATGTTTATAAATGCTTGATTAAGGAGCGCTATGTTACACATAAACAAGGATATTTACAGTTCAGCGGTTTTACGGCAGTAGTTTAGTAGGGAAATTAAGACTTACCCACCTACACAGAGAATGTAACGTGCGTTTCCTTGGTGTCATTGTTTCTTTTCAGCCGGGCATGCAGGGGTTAACCTGGCGGCTGTATAATCTGCCTACTTTACACTCAATAAAAGGCTTTGGCGTAAATGGAAAACATGACTAGGGTGCTCTCCAGAAAAGCAGCAGTCATTATCATTAACACTCCCCCCACCGCTACATAGTGGCAGAGAATTAGAGACATTGGCAGAAGGTAGTCTGTTTTCTGCATGTAAATGGATTGGAAGAAAAGATGTAAAAGAATGTATATGGAACTGAGATGTACCAGAAATAGCAGTACTCCAGATATTAGCAAAGCATGAGTGCACCTTCAGACCAATCATAATAACAATCATGGTGACTATCCCTTGCTGATCCGTTTTGCAGCTTGGTTTTGTGAGGTGAGGTGAGCTTTATGATGCACTCCTTTGTGAATATCAGGCTACTTAAGAGCCAGCTGTCAGAGAAAAGAAAAGCGTCTCAGAAAGGTAGCGATTTAGCTCAGCAGCTACTGAATGGAGTAGACTGCGAAGTTCCCAAACACTTAGCCACACAGTCAGAAAAAGCTGCCTCATCATCTCAAACCATGACGGGTTTACTGCTAAGAGCAGACAGAAGCGTTAGAAGTTTTCATGCAGGCAGAGGAGTACGTGCCGCACAGGCGGGGGAGCACGTACCGCGCACGCAGGCGGGGGAGCACATACCACGCAGGCATGGCAGCATGTAACGCGCAGGCGGGGGAGCACGTACCATGCAGACAGTCAGTACAGTCATGGCCAAAAGTTTTGAGAATGACACAAATGTTAATTTTTACAAAGTCTACTGCTTCAGTTTTTATAATGGCAATTTGCATATACTCCAGAATGTTATAAAGAGTGATCAGCTTAACAGCAATTAATTGCAAAGTCAATATTTGCCTAGAAAATGAACTCCATCCCCCAGAACACATTTCAATTTCATTGCAGCCCTGCCTTAAAAGGACCAGCTAATATTGTTTCAGCGATTGCTCCATTAACACAGGTGTGGGTGTTGATGAGGACAGGGCTGGAG
>WMED01023608.1:0-10047 GCA_019650415.1 Pipa parva
TTTAGTGCATATATACTTTGTGGGGGGTATTCATGAGATAAATGGTAGTTTATCCTGACAAACTGCAAGGTATGCATAATTGGTTGATTTTTAAAAAAAAATATTGTAAATCACTCATTTCAATTAGGAGTGTCTCCTGGGCAAGAAAGGGTGTCTTTTGATAAATGTGTGGTATCGTTGTAATCAGGAAGAATTGGGCTTTTAAAAACAGTATAGTTTTACCAAGAAAACATAATGTTTCTGTTAAAAATGGAAACAGTTTTAAGAGAAAATATAAATTTTTTTATTTTTTTTACATATTTCACCCAAAATAATAAGGAATCCAAAAAAATAATGACAAATCAGACATTGCATGTTAAAGCCCAAAGTGTGCTGAAAAAACAATATATAATTTTCCTGGAAATTACATTGCTTTCCCTGCAAAAACATCAGTAAAACACATACAGCGCAAAATGCTTAAAAACAGCTTGGGAATAAGTGGTGAACAAAAAAAAAAATCGGCTGGTAGTTAAAGGGTTAAAGCTCGCCTTGCTTTTCCCTTCCCCACCACATTGTAACCCACAGGGGATGGGAAAAGCGGGGCCATGGGTGCTGGAGTCAGTCAAAAGTACGATTTTATTAACTGATGTAGCCAGATAAAGGGCCTGCTGATTTACAGTCTTGTCATCCTGACATTACCCATTAGCTCCCTTTATATTTAAACCAATATAGGAAACCACTAGAAAGGAGAAATTACTGTAATATTGTTTTTGGGGAATATGCTGTACTTTTCCAGTATACTACATAACTATATAGTTAAATGTAAAAAAATAAAATAAAAGAGGGCATATGACTGACTGACTTTTTTAGACAAGTTAGTCCCAGTCTATCAGCACCCTTAGCTGTCTCCCCCTAGGGGCGTTATAACTATACACATCCCTCTTAACAAATAAGTTCTCAAATGGCACAATGCAACCCCTTGAACAACCCCTTCAACCCCTACCCGACCTTATTCAGCAACTGCTGGCATAAAGTTTGTACTGTTATAAATCAATAAAGCTGTAGCCATTGTTTTCAGTGTGTATGTCAATTATTCACTAAAAGTAACCTCAATAAGTATGAAAATTTTGGCCTGACCTTTATGTGCCAAGGGATGTTATTATTCCCAAATTATCCGTTTTTAAATAACTCTTTCATTGCTGGCACATCTATAAACATCATTGTGCTCTTTCTATGATTGGGGATATTGTAAAATCCTAATTTTAGTCTACACTGCTTTTTGTCCCACATTTCACTGAAAAAAATGCCTCTGGATATATTTTTGTGCAGTGTTGAAGCAGTATTATGTGATTCTATGGGGAGTGGGGCTGTGTGGATTTCTTCATGTAAAATAAATATGTGTCTAATGGGTATAGTTAAAATATACTGTTTAGCCTTAGCCTAACTGTACCATTATCCCCTGATTACAGGGCTATTCCTTTCTGTTATAAAGATAGCTTATATCACAGTCAATAAGTGAGATGGAATGTATGTTTAATGGAGTTTTTTTCAATGCTAAACCATTATTCTAAATGTAAACCTTTTTCTGGTAATATCACTTTAAAAAATGCAATCAGTAGAGCCTTGCGTGCATTTTTACATGTCATGATCAGCCAAGATATGATCCTCAAAGTTACCAGCTGCTACCTACCCCCTGGGGTACTATTAGAAAGTTGCTAAGTAATTTTCACTTTCATATGTGCATTGAAGCACTTGCAGTTATTATTCCTAAGCAGTAATTATAAAAATGTGCTTTGTGTTGTTTTTATCATGGTTTGTTGTAGCCATCTTTTATCCACTGGGCTTTTTTCTGGGGCACTTTATGAATATGTATTTTATGATTCTCCATAGAAAATAATCGACTAAGCAGTGGTTAGTGTGCTTAATACAGCAGGTGACTGCAACTTGCAAAGAGGAAGAACAAACACAAAGCAATGCAATTCAGGAATCTGACTTTAAATGCAAGAAGAATACCAAACCAACTTTTATTTTTTATTTCTGCTGTTACTGGTTGTTTAACAGAAAAATAGATGATTCTGCACCAAAACCACTGCAGTGCAACTATCACATACATCATGCACCACTTAAAATACTCAGAGTAACATGTCATCTTATTGATTAATATGCTCAGACATACCTTTCTATACTGACATGCAAAAAGGCACGCTATATAAAATGCACATTCCTGAAGGTAGCGCTTCACCTTATTTTACCCACTAGCTGATGCTTTAATAACTGCATTTGCATTTAATTTCTGAAAATCTGGCGAAAAACAGGCAAAAAGGTCGAATAGTATGTTTCGACCTTTTCTCCCCTGTTTTTTGCTGTTTCTCTGCCATTTTTTGCTCCCAAATAATCAGGCAAAAAACGTACGGAAAAGGTCAAAGACATTCTTTTCACCTGGTTTTCAAAAGACAGTTTGGCTTTAGTAAATTTCGCTTTATTCTCAAACTTAATACAGCCGTTACTTTACTATATGACGTACTTACTAACAAAGAATAAAATAGAATAAAATAACAAAAACAATGTTACTTACATGTAGTACTGGTGGATCAGCTGCTTAGACAAGAGGAGCCTAAGTAAAGCTTTTGTTCTAGCACTCTCCTAATGAAGGCTAGTGTAGAACATGTACACTTTGTGCACTGAGTAGGGAAAATCCTGGCTGAACGGTCTAATTTATACCATCAGTGGCAAAAGTTGCAGATCATTGAGGATTTAAAAATGCCATGGGTTAAAATAACTAGTTAGGCAAGATTGTTGAGTGGCAGTTGAATTATAAGTGATGAGGATATGTTTATCTACATCCAGACTGAAAATTTCAATCATATGGATAACTGCACAGGACACACAGAGAGAAAAATCACAGAACAAGCCCTGCCTTCTAAGATTACAAAAGTTCACAATTACAAATTGTAATGTTTCATATCCACGCCTACGCCTTGTACCAGTTGTTTCTGTAGAACGCTTTCATAAAAGCGACACCACCTACAGGTCATCTAACAAATGATTACATTTTTATATTCAGATATGGACATGCCAGGAAGACTAACCCACCAAACAGTAGATTCAGTAGCATATTATGGCAGCATTGCAATGAAAGCATTTTGCATTTTGTAGTGTGAAAATGAAATCTGTGAGAACTAAAGCAAGTTAGTAATTGCTGTGCTCTCTAAGCAAACATATTAAAAAGTATTCTATTATCGTAAAATTTCCCCTGCTCAAAATACTTGTAGGGATGGCTTGAGTCCTGTTGAAGGCCTCCTTACACTAAGGTTACCAAAAACACACAGGAGGCACTGATTGTACAGTACTTAATTTAAAGGGATGTCATTATTCCCATATTATCCACTTTTAACTAACCCTTTAATTACTGGCATATTTATAAACATCATTGTGCTATTTTTGGGATTGGGAAGATCATAAAAATCTTATTTTAGTCTAAAGCTATACTATGCTTTTTGAGTTTCATTTTTTTTAAAAATGCCTCTGCGCATATTTATTGTGCTGTAATGAAGCATTATAATGTGATTCTGTGGGAGGCGACACTGTGTGTTATTCCATATGTGTAACCTTAGTCTAACTGTATCATTATCCCGTGGTTAGAGCTATACTTTTCTGTTATAAAGATAACTTATATCACAGTCATAAAGCAAGATGGACTGTTGTGTTGGTAAAGAAAGTATGTTTGTTTTTTTTTTCTGATGGTATTATCACTTTAAATGCAACCAGGACAGCATTACTAATAACATGTATTAATAGTTTCTATGAATTTACATATTATCAAGTAGTATCTCCTTATATGTAAAGTACTTTTCCAGGGACAAAGGCTTGCAGTATCACCTAGCTACTCATGTACCTATAGAAACAGTACACCTAAGAGAATGGAAGAAATTGTGTATTATAAGATCACATGGCAGTATCAGCGAAAAAATAATCCAGATGGTACCTACCCCATGGGATATCACATGGGGAGAAAGTTTCTATGTAGTTTTTGTGAGTGTGTCCTTGGAAAGCACAAATAGGATTGTTACACAACACGAATATTGAAGGAAATGACTGTAAAAACTAAAACAACATATAAGTCATAAGATAGACATTATAAGGAAGCTGTCAGGATTAGACTGACCCACCAGATGAATCTAGCCTGGATCCGAAAAACGTAGGGGCTTATTGGCTAAAGTCTGAATTGTTGCATAAAGGTGTGAATTTACCAGCTAAAGATAGTCGAAAAAGACTGATACTGTCGCAGTTGCATTTTCTAATGATAAAATTGTTACAGTTGCGACTTTAGAAATATTGTCGCAGTCGCAACTTTCAAATTGTCATGTTGCGGATTTGCTATGGGAATCCGCTGTTTGAGAATTCGACAGTTGAATTCTCATTTTAGTCAATAACGCCCATAGTGGGCCCAGCCCAAGAATTGATGGGGCACTGAGCAATGATCTTTGAAACCAATTAATTATTTATAATAGTAGATCTGGTGGGTGTGGTAACACTACAGTTTTTGTTAATGGGTGGTGAGCCCTTTGGATCAGCTTCCCTGCTGGACTCACAATGCATAATGGCCACAAGTATTAAAGAACCAGTAACACATACAAAATTTCCATTTGGATAGCCATGGCAGTTATTCAAATACAACATTTGTAAAAATGTTATCTTTGAAGTTAATTCATGGAATGTAATTGCCTTCTGACATTTCTTTACAGATGGCAGCCATGTTAGTAAACAGACCTCATCCAGTCCTATTTTTTTCTATTGTACTTTACATAAAGCATATACAGGAACTGTGCCATAAAGCACAATGTATAAAGTTAATTAGCTACATACCTTACTTTTTATACACAATTAAGAATATTAAATATATATTATCTAGAAATCCATTTGAGGAATTTTCAAATGTTTGGTGTTACTGTTTTTGCAAAAGCAGTGAAACAATGAGTAAGGTTAGATATCAATTCTACATGCCTAAATAGTTATTTTTCCCTACAACACAACTTGAAAAAGTGTTGAGATGGAAAGTGATAAATGTATTTTGATAAATGTTTATTTGATTTTCATAAGGTTTTCTTCAAATTAACAAAATGTAATGAAAGGGGAGTTAAAGTCACAAATGCCCCCAGGGGGAGGAAAATTCACTTACCTTTAGGCTGCCTGAGCCGTTCGTTTCAACATAAATTTGGAGGACTCTGGATGGAAAAGAGGAGGCTTAAAGGAGACCTAAAGTAAAAAAATAATACAGGACTGTTAAAATACTTTCCTGAACCAATTGATTACAGTAACAGCATGAGCAGTGCTGTAATTAGCTGGCTCTCGATGCTTCCCCCGATGCCTCCTGCATAGCGCACTGGCTGACATAGAAGCCAATGCGCAGCTCCTTCCTGCTTCACCAGCGCTACATCATCAGCCAGCGATGTGAAGAATGATCGACTGCCGACTAATTACAGTTTCAACTCATGCTGTGATTGTGATCATTCGGCTCTGTATAAGATAAGTATTTTAACAGTCCGTTTTTATTTTTTACTTTAGTTCTCCTTTAAGACCGCAAAATTCTTTCTTTACTTTGCAAATAAAAAAAAAAAAGATGGCTGCAACCAGCAAATAGATTCAACAAACATAAAGCAATATAAATCAGGAATTAAAAAATAACATTTGTAGAATATCTGCCATTTTAAACCAAATGGGACGACCTTTTGCTAATATTGTGCTTTGATGAAGGTGGCAGGTCAATATGTATTACTTTAGTGGCAGAGGTAAATGGGTTTGCAGATGAGTCAAATGACCATGAGCCATGGTCTAGGGATCTTCTTGCAGCAAAGTGCATGCCTGTTCTACACATACAGTAAAATAGAACTAGTTTGCAGTCAAAGCTGCCAAGAGGGGGTTCTGCTAAAAGTGGCCCAGCCCAATCAACCAACCAAAGTTGCATTCAGCTCAGGGGTGGGCAAAGTTTTCTTGTATCAGGCTGGTTTAATAATTTTCAACCATGCATTGTGCCGGTAGCATACCCAACGTGGCAATCCCCACTGTTCACTATACTGCACTGCCCCACAACACCCCAATCCCCATGCTGTGTTACCTGCCTCACAGCACCCCCATTCCCCATACTGTGCTATCTCCACAGCCCCTCCAATACTGTGCTGCTCCCACAATCCCCCTCTCACACTGTGCTGCTGTCCCCAAAAGACCTCCCGCCTTCCTTACTGTGCTGCCCTCAGAAGGGCAGCTTACCTCTTCTTCTATAAGTGTTTAGCCTGTCTCACAGGAAGTTAAAGGCAGTGCTAGACATAGAGAGGATTGCTGTAGCGCAAATGCTAAGTGCTGTTATAGAAGAGGTAAGCAGGGATGGGGAAAGGTGCGCTCCCCTCCTACTCCCTTGGCTTGGCCCTGTTTGGCAGATAGGCTGGGTCATAGAAGTCCGCGAGCTGGGTTTGACCCATGGGCCGTAGTTTGCAAACCCTTAATTCAGCTGGAGAATCCTGCTTGCTGGAGCACAAACATGAAGCTACAAGTATTTTCTGTTAGTGAAGATTCTGCTTTGGCTCATGTAGGCCTTATAGATATCTAGCTGATTATACAGTATTTGGTTTGTTAAGCTGGTTCAGTCTCTAGAGAAGTTAACCCCCCATTGGTGACCCCAGGGATGAGAACATCCTCTAGACTGTAAATAAGCAAATTATTTTTTAAGTTTGCAATCTTACCCTTTTTATGATGTTATTTATTAGTCAATGTTTGTCTTATCCCTCTTGTATGTCATGGTGGAATATGTTAGTGCATGATAAAATTTACCAATAATAATAAATCCGGCCCTGGAAGCTTCAATAAAATAAAAGCAGCATATATATATATATATATATATATATATATATATATATATATAACACACACACACACACACACATATATATGTACACTCACACACACACACACATCATCTAAGTCGACGTTTCTGTCAAAGAATGAGACCTTTATCAAGACAACTTAAAATAAATGAATAAATTTAAATAGACAAACCCATGCTCCCACAATGCATCACCATCAAAATATACCATGATGTGACTCACCATAGTACTCATGTCACTAGGTTGGAGGAATGTGTAGAAAAAACAAAAGCAAACAATGATATTAAAGGGGCAATCAAATTAAAGGGGAAGTAAAACAACCTGAAAAGTACAAAAAAAAAAAAAAAAAAGACTGATAAAGCAATCCCACAAAAGTAATAAAAGACATGTTTATTTAAAAGATTTTAGAAAAGAAATAAAAAAAACATAGAAAACCCACAATTAAGTTCCCAAGATATAAATATATATTCAAAATCCAAATAGGAGAAGCTGAACCATAGTAGCAGAGAAATAGACTAATAGGGTTAAAGGAACATGCTGAAAGAACAGAATTCATTGAGACCACGTGGTGCCACTGTCCAGCTTTTTAATCCAAAAAAGTCTCTTTTTGTGCTAGGAGGCGGTCCCAATCACCGCCCCTAAATGGGTTGGGGACATGATCAATAGCGATGTAATGAAATTGCTGTAGTTTATGTTCTTGTTCCAAAAAGTGCCTCATTAGCGGGATATCTGTATTCTTATTTGCAAGAGCTACTCGCAATGCAGATCTATGGTTGGCCTTCTGTTCACCTAAGCCATTTTGTGCTTTACCAATGTAATTTAAGGCGCAGGGGCAAACAACCACATATATAACATGGGTAGTTGTGCATGTGATATGATGTTTTATTTTAAATGTTCATCCTGAGTGTGGATGTCGGAAAGAAAAACCAGTTACTAAATTCCTGCATGTGATACACCCACTGCAGCGAAAGCAACAGTTCCTTAAAGGAGGAAAAAAGGCACTATTGGATTGGTAACAATCGCTTGGTTCTGACTTCATGAGGATGTCCCTCAAATTTATTCTCCTTCTATAACTCCACAGGGGTGGATTATGAAGTATCCTAGGCAGATTCTTGTCACTTTGTAAAATATGCCAGGCCTAATTGACAACTTTCTTCAAGTGTCCAGATTGTGTATTGAAGGATGACGTATTAACCAATCTTTCATCCTTGCTTAATTGTGTTTGAGATGGACCTTGATTATTAATATCCTTGATATGATATTCCCTTTCCAGAAATCTTTTGGACATTTTATCAAGTTGTATGTCTCTAGTGTTGATGTCTGAATTGTTGGGAATGACACATAAAAACTGTGAGTATGGGAGGGATTGTTTCATACCTGGGGGATGATGACTGCTATAACGAAGAAGTGAATTTTGATCGGTTTTCTTTTTAAAAAATCGATAACCCAACTGGTCCCCCTTCCTAAAAATCTCCAGATCCAAAAAATATACTTGATTAGTATCAGCTGTCAAAGAAAAGTGTACAGGTAAATCAAGATTGTTTAACATCGTTACTGCTTCTGTTAAAGAAGTAACTATTCCTTTCCAGACAATAAGTACATGAGTACATCATCAATGTATCTAAGATACAGCAGTAATTGCTCCCCAAATTTTGAAGTGATGTTATTAATTTCATATTGATGCATGAAACAATTAGCATATACTGGAGCCATGGCTGCCCCCATGGCTGTTCCCTTGCATTGCCAATAAAAGGTATTTTCAATGAAACTGTCAACTGTAGTAACTCACATAAAAAAGAGATAGAGGGACCATCATAAACCACTGATGTATACAGTACTTCCCGCACTGCACTAATCCCCAAATTATGAGGAATAATAGTATATAAACTTTCAATGTCCAAGGTGGCAAAACAAATATCAACCTCTGGTAATCTCGGGCAATGCAAATATTTAATTACATCATTAATATATTTTAGAAAAAATGACAATGATTGTACTGATTTCTGGAGATGGTAGTCAATAAACTGTCCCAATGGTTCCAGTAAACTTCCCCTTAAAGACACAATAGGTACGTCTACTTGGTGGTTTAGTGGTATTTTTATGAATCTTTGGTATATAATACAACACAGGACAGATAGGATACAATTGTGTAAGAAATATACTTTCATCCTCAGCAATGAATCCCTCAAGTGTTGCTCTGTCCAAAGTTTGTTTTACTAAACCGCTGTATTCTTTAGTGGGGTCTTTCAGAAGCCTCTCATACACAGTACTGTCACTTAATTGATGTAAAACTTCCCTCTGATAGTCACTATATTCCAGTATCACAATCACACCCCTTTGTCCGCTGGGCGGATTATGATGGATTTGTCTTGATTTAAAGACCTCAGAGCACCCTTTTCAAGAGGGGTCAAATTGTTCTGAATAAACAGAATCTGTGTTTCTAATTTAGAGGATTCATGATTAATGACCTGCAGCAAAGTTTTAATGTAATACATTTTTTTTTCTATTTTCCCTAAAAATCCTTGTGTGCTGTAGTAGCTTATATGGATGTTATTTTTCTATATACACCAAGATAATTAATTGAATTTTAGTAGGGTGGAAGGCAGTGTTATGTTTGTTTTGTATATATTGTAAGCAGGTCTTTTGGAAAAGTTCTGGATGGAATGTATATGCCATGGTGGCTCTGGCCAGCAGTGGCATAAACTCTGAGAATATTCGTAACTGACAGGGTTAACTGTCAGTGAAGTTGTTCAGACTGGAGTTTGGGTCCAGAGTTTAGGAGTGGCTGAAGAGTATTGGGTGGGAAGGTCACTCCTACATTCCATCCCAGGCTTTTTTTCCTAAATGTAGTGCACCTGTGGGCAGTAGTTAAGAGTACAAGTTTAGCTAGAGAGAAGGAGTCTCTCTCTCAGTGTGTGGCTGGAGTGTGATCAGACAGGAAAGACCACTGAGACTCAAGGTGTGAGATTTGTGAAAAGAGAAAAGTTACGTGTCTCTGAAAAAACTCTGAAAGGTGGATGTTATCTATTTTCTGTTTTGTTTTGCCAAAGTTCGGCTGAATTTCTGTTACATTTTCTTTCTTTAAATAAAAGACACAACTTCGGAAAAGGCCCTGCTTGCAGTTCATTATTGAACAGGACTACCATAGCCAAGTGAGTAAATCCCTACAATATATATATATATATATATA
>WMED01023609.1:1310-11413 GCA_019650415.1 Pipa parva
CCCCCCTCCCACACTTGATGCCCCTACAACACCCCTCCTCCTTCCTTCTTACTACCCTCACAAGGTGAGGGGAGCTATAGCGATTCCTCTTCCCAGCACTGATTAAACTTCCTGTCGCTCACAGGAAGTTTAATCAGTACCGGGGAGAGGAAGCGCTACAGCACACACAGCTCCTCCATTGCCGGCTGTCTGTGCTGTAGCGCTGAGCTGAGCGCTATAGCGATTCCTCTCCCCAGCACTGATTAAACTTCCTGTCACTCACAGGAAGTTTAATCAGTGCTGGGAAGAGGACAGCCGGCCACGAAGGAGCTGTTTGTACTGTAGTGTTGATATGAGCGCTATAGCATATAGATAATCAGTGCTGGGGAGAGGAATCGCTATAGCACTCAGCGCTACAGCACAGACAGCCGACGCCCCACCTGCACTACCTTTGAGAAACACTGCTGGTCCTGATAGGATGGCGTTCGGGTCTGGATCCGGACTGCGGCCCACCTGTTGGTGACCTCTGATATAGAGCCTCACTGATTAAAGTGTGAATTCACCTGTCAAATTCACTTTGCTACAATTCGAGCTGCATCAGCAAAATGCTGAATGTCGTGAATTCACTTCTCATTGTTGATGAAGCAGAGAATACACTTGTGGAACAGCAGTATTGCGTAGTGTGGCGTAGTTAGTCAGACAGAAGTAGGATGAGAAGTCATGGAGAGTGAGGTAAATTTGACACGTGAAGGGCAGTTATGTCAGTTTCACCATATCCCACTAACTGTATTCTGTGAATATTCTATTTCTATGTCATCTTCTCCCTAAGTCATATTGTCACTTAGTCGCAATCACCATTGTCACTTTTGATTGAATAGTTGCCTTATGCAAGACCGCAGCCCTGCCATTAACCCCCCAATTTGCCAGTCTGAAATGATGAAGTCAAACAAGTGAATTCGGAGCAGTACACCTAGTCGCATTCAAATCTTCGCACCACTCCTTCGCTTAATCAATAGTAGAAGTACTTGTGCATGTGCATGTGCATGCAAAATGAAGCAAAGAACTCCTTATGTTTGCAAACTGCATAGTTGCTTGAATTGGTCATGTATTTGCTACTTCGCAGTTTGCTCAATAAGCGAACATGTGGAAGTGGAGAATAGACGTGTATTCACAGCTCTACATGATTACTCGCACTTTAGTCAATGAGGCTTCATTACTTACTCATTTATGGGGCTATACTCTAAAGTCCAAACCTGGGACTGCAACAATTCTCCCATTGTAAAGTCGTGACTGCTTCAATTTTAAAAGTTGCGGCTGCTATAATATTTCCAAACTAAAATCGCGATTGCGACAATATTCTCATTATAAATACGCAGCTGCAACAGTAGCAGTCTATTGCAACTGTTTTTAGCTGAAAAATTCACACAAATTGTCTGCCAATACCAAAGTCTACGACCTACTGAGATTAACTTCAAACTAAACCACCCTTTAAAGAAGCTGTATCTATTTTTAGAAAGCTGCTGTACTCGTGGATATAGGTATACAGCAGCCCTGAGACAGCTGATACAGTTAATTCATTCTGCAGGTCCTAGTTGCCCTTTATATTCTCCCTTTCTTGTACTGCTTTGTAAGAAGTATTTTACAATCATTAGTTAAACTGGGCTGTAGTCCTGTTTCACTCTGTAAAGCAGAGGAGCATCAGTGCCATTTCACTTGCTCACAATCCCATCATGAGAGCACATGAAATCAGACCGTTAAAGGATGCAGAGCAATGAGTGTAGCTTTCCCTGGTACCTGCAGATGGTACAAATCATTCTCTTCCTACCCTCCCTCCAGCACTGTGCTGCATTGCACCACTTACCTCATTATATGAATACATTCTGGTTCCTTGGAGAAGCTGTAGGCGTAGCCACTGGACGTAGTGCCAAAATCAATGGCAACAACTACAGGGAATGTCTGTTCCTCAGCTGCATTGGAATCAGAGTCTTTCTGCAAAAGGGACGTGAAAAAGTCCAGTTAACCCTTCAACTGCCTTGGGGTGTAGTTAATAGCGGAATAAAAAATAAAGGGCACATTTGTCAAGTATTTGTTAACAATAAGCAATACCTGGGGGAAATAAAGATACTGGGAATAAAACTCTTTCGTTCAGCATTAGACATACTGGAACAATTCCCTTATTTAATCGAAGGTAATAGGAACTGATTAGGGATTTTGAAATGGATAAAGTTGATCTTGCGTATCTTTTGAAGTAAAAAAGAAATGGCTAAATGTGGTTTAAGTTATTGCATTGACTTGTACCACTGTTCTTTAATCATTTGCCCACTAGGGGGCACCAGTTTTTATGCATCTTTGGATGAAATTGAACTTTTTCCTTAGAGAAGGACCATACCAAATGGTGCCCCAACACAACTCAGAGCACTATAAAGCCTCCCAGAGATTTAGGGGGTAATTCATCAAGCCGCGAAGTGAGCTACGATGTGTTCGGTTCACTTCGCTAATAGTAGTATGCGCATGCTGATGTCCTGTACGCAATAATTAAACTGATTTGGAAATACTGTCACTGTGGGCCTGGAGTCATAAGTGATAGGAAACAGTGCTTGGATGTAGGTATCCTGGGCTGGTTATGCCTTTAAAGCCTGAATTTGGACACTCAGGGGCTCATATCCCAAGAAAAGTATAACAGTAATGCACAGCAGCAATATGGGGACAATGTTCAATGGCACCAAGGTTAAATTGCCAACATGTACCCCATACGTATTAGCAGTTCCACACCCATAGTGCCCCATACAGTGCAGCAGTTCCTCCCCATATAGTGCCCCATACATAGCAGCAGTTCCTCCCTCATAGTGCCCCATACAAGGCAGCAGTTCCTGACCCTATAGTGCCCCATACAGAGCAGCAGTTCGTTCCTCATAGTGCCCCATAGAGTGCAGCAGTTCCTTCCCCAGTGGTGTCCCATACAGTGCAGCAGTTCCTCTCCCATAGTTCCCCATAAAGTGCAGCAGTTCCTCCCCATAGTGGCCCACTTAGTGCAGCAGTTCCCTTCCTATTGTACCCTACACAATGCAGCAGTTCCACAAATATAATACTCCCAATAAAATAAATGTCATATATTGCAGTCTCCATCTCTGAACTGCTGTAGGGCTCTGAATCTTACTTTAAGAGAGCTGCTTCATTCTATATCTCCTTAGTAGCTCTCTTCATTCAGCATGGCTTCACTATTAATAGACAGCTTCCTTATCTGTAAACTGTCCAGTATCTACATATAACATATATGGGAGTCACCTCAGCAGCCCTAAGGTAAGAATGGAAGCACTATTCTGCCTACACTTAGGGGGTAATTCAACAAAGAGCGAACTTACCCTCCGATCCTTCACATCAGCTCACAGAGACTGTTACGCGTTCGCTGATGTCCTGCACGCGGACACTTAAAAGGGATTCCAGTCTCGGCGAGGCTCGACTCGAGTCACCTCGCGAGCCTCGCCGAGACTGGAATCCCTTTAAAGCGTTTGCTGATGTCCACGTGCAGGATATCAGCGAATGCGTAACAGTCTCTGCGAGCTGATGCGAAGGATCGGAGGGTAAGTTCGCTCTTTGCTGAATTACCCCCTTAGTCCTGGTACTGCCCAGCAGACATTGATACATGCTTTCTAACTTCCATTAGGCTAGACAAAACTAATCGCTGACTGATCACTATTGTTTTCTGTAGCTTTGACTCAGTCATTCTGTCTGATCATTTAGTAAGTGTAATATTATAACAAAAGTGAGATGATGGACCCTAGGATGAGTCACTGTTTTAGCTGGTGTGTGCCATCACAACATTACAGTATTTCATGAGCATATGCCCTCCCAGTGCCACAGAAAGAGATACATCTGAAGTTAATAATTAATTAATAATGAGGTACACAGCAAGCAGACTGCTCTGATCCGTTCATCGATTATAAACAATAAACAGTAAATGATACAGTTATTTACCCGAACAAGGTATGAATTAGGATTATTCCTACATTTCGATTTCTGGGTAATACTTCATTGCAGATTCCTCCCACTTTAAAGGAGAAGTGAAGCCTGAGAAAGATTTGATCTTACAACAATGTATGTTTGGCATGATCCAGCCCTATGACACTAATGATCTGTGCCCCCAAAGTTGTAACTGGAGGCTGACATTTTTATAATCTTGGCCAGACCTCACCCTTAGCTACTGGCTGAACACATGCTCAGTGAGCACTTCGTACAGACTGCAGAGAAATAGGCTGACTAGAAATTCAGTGTAAGATTGTTACACTTGATAAACTGATACCAGTAAACATTTAACTCTCCTAATGGATGAAGCACATGTGCATTAGTGTTTGGGTCACTTATACTAATCTGTATACTGAAACTTACAAAAGTTTAATGAAATGGGTTAGTTTAGCATGTTTACTTTATCCATTTAAAGGGAAATGCATACTAAATTGTACATGCTGCAGGATTGTGTACATATAAACTGTGATATGTTATGTAAATAAATCTGCTTAATAGTCACCATGCAATCAACAGTAAAATTAATTTAATTAATTTAAAATCATTAATCAGCCCAACAACATGGAAAATTTATAAATATTTAGTGTTAAAAGGACAGTGTTGTGAAAAAAACCTTTTAAAACTGGCTACATATTATAAAATTCAGAGGCTGCATATTTAGTGCATGCCATGTGGTTCCATATAAGACAGCGGTTCTCAACCTTTTTGAGCCGCGACCCCTGGCACTGACGTCATTAAGTATCACATGATGATTTTCGGCCAGAAAGTCATCACGTTCGCGCATCACATGATGACGTTCCGGCCGAATGTCATCACGCAGGAACCCTTATAAAAAGGGACCTGCAAAAGCTTCCGGGCTCCACAGCAGTTCTCGACCCCCGTGAGATGGTCATGCAACCCCCATCGGGGTTGTGACCCACAGGTTGAGAACCGCTGATATAAGATAACTGAGTTCAAATGTAGCAGTCCAGGTGTTCACACAAAGCAATTTTTCATTTAAAGTGAAAACATAGAACTATAGATACTTTGTGCTTTTCCTTAATTTAAGTTTTAGTACAGATTAAAAGAGGATCAAATACAAACACACTGTTTTTTCTTACTTTGTAGAGTTAAAGTTATATATTTTTGACAGTCTTAACCTGTATTTCTAATATACTATTTTTTCTCAGTTCCTAAGAAGTGTACACTAATTAATTACAGTCGGAAAAGCCGTTTACGCTTTTCCAAATTTAATAACTCAGGAGAACGCTTTGAAGTTTCTCCCGGTAAGTATCGCGAGATTTGACTCGTGCGATACTTGCTTTGAGAAACTCTTTTTATTGTATATATACATGGAAAGGTAGCTATATTGTATGGCTATCTTTCCATGGATATATTTAAAAAAAGTTTGTCACAGTAAGTATCGGACGATGCAAATCTCGCAATACTTACCGGGAGAGATTTCAAAGCATTCTCCCGATTAAAGTCGGAAAAGCCGAAAAGGCTTTTCCGACTTTAATAAATTTTGCCTGCTTATGTGTTGAACTAGTGGCTAAGGGTGAAGGTTGGCTAAGATTATAAAGATGTCAGCCTCCAGTTACAATTTTGAGGGCACAGGGATAATCCTAAACTGACATAGTAAGGTCTATACATAAGGTAAACCGTTACAAGATTAAATGTATTTCAGGTCTTAATTCTCCCTTAAACAAGATGTGTTATGTCTTCAGCGCATCTCATAAACTGGTAGTGCTGTTCAGTTACTATATAAAAAAAGATTGCTATAACATAACTAAGAGATACAGCTTTTAGCTGCAATAAATGTTGACAGAATTATCCCGCAGAAGTTGGGTTACAGTGGTATAAATGCAAAATTCTAATTCAGCAGGTTTAAATGAGAGTGGACCTCCTGATGTTGGATGGTCTTGTACCTGGGGACCTGCTGGGATTATTATATCTCTGCATTCCTTTCCTGTACAGTGCATGTGTGTGGAAGAGGGAGCCCAGTAAGCCAGTAGCATAAACATTTAACTTCTAAACTAAAATAAATATAATATTCTCCTCTCTCGTGTCTATCCGACCCCAGTAGGGATAAGCCTACAACTCCCATTGTCCCCTGCGGCTTATTTTATACCTAATAATTTTCTTATCAGGAATAAAATAACATTTAAGATATTAAAACATACAATCCACGTTGTGTAAAATAAGGGGTACATTTCTAGATCTAGATAATACAAATATGTGATAGTAATTTATCAAAAGCAACAATGACTGCCCTGGTCTTGTACCACAATGCAACTTTAACAATACCAAGTTACCAATCAGTAGTGGAACTAGAATAATACAAGGATACGTCTGATTGGTTGGGTTATTAGACCTGGAAAATAATACCCTATCTTGATACATTACTGTATGATGTATAATAATAGACATGAGCCTGTGAGGGTTGCTGATATAGTATCTTTGGTATAAAGTGATTTTTGGTTTATTCTTTACCAGAGAATGGACAAAGAAGTTTGTTTTATTGCTCGGTCTTTCCTGAGTCCTCCTCCATTTTACCTCTAATTTACATGTTACTGTTTCTTTGTTAAGGCTCTGTAAAGACGGGTTTAGAAATTCATTTCCATTGTTTTTTTGGGCCCTAAATTCTATTCGGCACTATGAAAACAGCAATTTTTTTATCTATAATTTTAATATAACTGAGGGCTGACCCTGATACAAGTTGTACTTGTACTGTAAAATACATAGTCAGGTATGGCAGGGAAATAAGAATAAAGGTGGCAAATTAAAACATAATCTTACCGTTGCTATATGTGACGGAGACAAAGGCGTTATTCCTGGATCACCCAACCCTCTAGCCGGTGAGGAACAAGCTGATGTGGAAATCCTCTCTGCAAAAACAATAAAAAATAATCAGATAGTTATCCTCATTTACCAATACTGTGTACTGTACGCTCATTATAATTACTGTAATTAACTACCTTGCATCACTTAAAGTGCACCTGTCACCTCAAAACTAATACTAATTTAGGTTGTACTAATGAAATAAACATTTTTGTAAATATATGTACCATATTTGCCGGCGTATAAGACGACCCATAACTTTTCCAGTTAAAATATAGAGTTTGGGATATACTCGCCGTATAAGACTACCCCTCTTCCAAGGCAAATCTTGCTTGGATTGGTCAGCTCTCCCTGCCTGCCCAGCCCTCCCTGTCTCCAAGATTATCAGAGCACCATCACACTGTGCTCCCTCACAAGCCCTACCCTCTGAAGGAGGGGGCGCTATCTTAGTGCTCGCCCCCCCCTCCTTTTCTCTCTTACCTAGCTCCTCTGTTGCCCAGCTGTCTGTGCTGAGCGCTATAACGTTTCCTCTCCCCAGCAATGATTTAACTTCCTGTCGCTCACAGGAAGTTACATCAATGCTGGGGGAGGAATGCTGTAGCGCTCAGCACAGACAGCCGGGCAATGGAGGAGCTAGGTAAGGAGAGAAAAAAGTGATACCCGGCATATAAGACGACCCCCAACTTTTTAGATGATTTTCAGGGGTTAAAAAGTAGTCTTATACGCTAGCAAATACAGTATTTTTAAAAAATGTACCTTTAAACAACATTTCTCTCTGTCATCTTCCCTGTCAGCCTGACTTTTCTTTCCCGAGTGTTGGGTGGGTGGTGCTAAATAATGACTGACATTATAGCTCCTCCAATCAGATCCTTTAAGTCACAAGGAATCTGAAAGGATTAGCTATAATGTCAATCATCATCACCTGATCAAGGAAAGAAAAAGCAGGCAGACATGGAAGATGACAGAAAGAAATGCTGTTTAAAAGTACATTTTTAAAAATACACATATATTTACAAAATGTTTATTTCATTAGAACAACCTAAATTAGTATTAGTGTTTTGAGGTGTTTTAATTATATCTCAGTACGCTGATTCATTAAGTCATTGGAAAAGATAAGAAACAAAGCTATCAAAGCTGCCCTTTAACTTTAATATCCTTTAAGGCAAATAACTTCCATAAATTGCCATTCTGCTCATTGATTAGAATCAGCTCTCAAACACAATTTTTATCAAATATGAAAAAAGGTGATAATTCCCCTTTAATTTTAATATGTGTTTCTGTCAACAAGATGTTAAATACAATTGAATAAACAAAGAAGGGTTGAATGGGGCATGGAGAAAACAAATTCAAACTTTCAGCCAGGGCCCATGGGTCCCTACTTACAGCATGGAAAGGGTGGGGAGAGAGGAGTGGAGGTAAGCAGGCAGGAAGGAAATGGGCAGAGGCATGATGTGACAGGAAGCAGGCAAGCACAGACAGGAAGTGGGTAGAGGTATGATGTGACAGGAAGCAGGCAAGCACAGACAGGACGTGGTTAGAGGTATGATGTCACATAAAGTTGATTGGTATGGTTTCTAATACTGTATAACTATGCAGAACTACAACTCCCTTGGTGCCTTGTAGTTATCAGAATGAATTATGAAACCAAAATGGCTGCTAATGCAACTCTATCCAGACTGGTGATGTACACATTAGCTTTTTATTTATTAGTGTATTTTGTAACATAAATTCATTGCTCAGACTAGCTGTAATATGCTTTCTATCTGCTCTTTGATTTGATTGCGTCTGTGTCACTTTAAAGGGATATAATCATCCAAAATGTCTTATTTTTAATAATCACGTTTAATTTCCTTAACATCTGTAAATAGCACGTAATGCAATTTTTATTTGTGACTGCATATATTCAGCTCTCATTTTGTTCCTTTTCACAGATCTTTAATCCCAAGAACTGTACTGGTTTACTTAAGCTACACTTATGAAAAAGTTATATACTGTGTGTCAGTCATAAAGCAAAACCTAACTGCTGTGTTGACAAAGAAAAGGAGCAGACAAGTCACCCCCTCCCACACACACACCACACACACTATCACAAAGTGTATAATTTCTTTTTCACAATTATATTCACAATCTATTCTGCCAATGTTTCATTGTTTTATGATAATAAAGTCCTTTGAATACGTATGGAAAAATAAGTGATTGTAACCTTTTGGATAATTAAAATACTGTATATTTCCCTTCAGTAAGGGGAGCCACTAGGGGAAAAGCCACCTAACAATGCTTTTATATACATCCTGTGATATGATATAAGAAACTACAGCAACTATTTCCTTTAAAAAGTGTCTATTTATTTCAACGTTCTGCAAAGAGTTGCCTGGAAGTTTTAGGGCCTCTTTAAACCAAGGTTTTTCTTTTATAATAATTCCAAAGTAAAGACAAGCATGAAACAAGAATGAGTTTCCCACTGATCTCTTCAAGGCTTGTGCATAATGAATTTGTGTGTGCCACTTATTAGAATCAGTATTTATTTTTATTCTAAATTATTATTATGTAAGAACAGGAACACTGCCAAATGTTTCACTGCCGTATGGTAGAAAAATGATACCTTTCGTGGAAATCTGTCTCCAAGGGAACCATGACCCCACCCCCCTTCTTTGTTTTTAAGGAATAAGGAATTAGCTTATTCCTAGATTTTCCTAAAGCATTAATGATTCACATATTTATGCAAACAGCACATAATATTTATGGGGAAAAGACAAATGCACATAATGAAACGATGAAATGGAACCATGTTCCCTGCATGGGATTGTGATTAATAAATTCAATATATTGAATAAATAGAGCATTCCTTCTGCTATACATAGCACTTATAAAGGGCTTATTCATGATGAAAGTCTGAACAGTGGTGTAAAAGGCTAAATTTACATTCATTCGCCACATCCCCATCTTTCTGTATTTATTAGACTGCATAGTGGTGAATTTGCATCCAATTTTGACACTTACGATGGTCACGGTCATACGCAGCTCTCCGCCCATTTTATGTGTTTGTGTACATGTAATACAGCTATTCAGCAAGCATCAGAGTCTTTCAAAGCCGAGAATTTGGCAAGGCAAAGTAGGGGGTTGATGGCAGGGATCCAATAATGCGATCGTTTATTCAAAAGTGACAATAAAGATTGCAACCAAGTCACAACAGGAACTAGGGACAGGGAAACATAGAAATCGATGTAATATTCACTTATATACAGTGAGTGGGACATTGTGAGGATGAACTAGGGACAGAG
>WMED01023610.1:0-11413 GCA_019650415.1 Pipa parva
TGCACACTCAGGCACTCACTTGTACACTCAGGCACACACATGCACACACATGCACACTCAGGCATTCACTTGTGCAGTCTGGCACACACATGCACACTCAGGCACTCACTTGTGCACTCATTCACACACAAAAAACCAACACACAATATTTGATAACATACCTTCGATTCACAAACTTATATTCTTTTTACATAACAAAAAATAAAGCAATGTAGAGTAAGCTTAACAATATCAATAAAACTACAAAGATTTTGAAAAAATAAAATATGGTTTAATATTTAAATAGCTACTCCCAACAGCCAATCTCCTCTTGTATCCTGGATGAATAGATCAGTAAACAAGGGATATTCAGAGAAGTCAGATATATTCCTAACCAATAGGTGGCAGCACTACCGAACACTAGCCACGCCTAGGGATGTAGAAGGAGAGGGGACAAGACACAGGGAGGTCAAGCGGAATGTTTCACAAGTTGCAGTGAGTGTTTATAAAGCTATTAATGAAGTGACTAAGGACAGTTAATGATGCTTTACTGAAATGAAGTAAAAGCAGCGCTATAGTTGTTTAACACTTTGCAGTTCCGCGTTCCTATGCGCCCCGCCCCCAACCCCTCCCATTTTCTTCCCTAACCCCTCCCATTTCCTCCCCTTACCCCTCCCCCAATTTATGGTAGTGTTTGGGGCGCAGCTCAGCCCATAGTGACGTTTACGTCAGTTCTAGGAAATGTCGTAATTACTGTATTGTTTGGTGGGTTTTTGCAGCGTAAATACTTCTTGGATTACTCATGACAGAGACTGAAGTGAAGCCGTCGGTGCTAAAGGTATGACTGATTAATCCGCCTGTAGTTCTTGGACTTCTTTAGAAATAAAATTATACATATATATATATATATATATATATATATATATATATATATATATATATATATATATATATATGTGTTTGTTCATGTGCCAATACTAGTGACTAGACACTAGGTGGCATTAGTGGGAGTGGTGGCTTTTAAGCGTATTTTTTTTTTATCTGTGCTTGATGAATATTTTACATATAACTTCTGTGAGTGAGGAACAGATTAGTCACCAATTACTTGGCACATTCTTTTAACTGTTTTTCTTTATTGGTTTTTGTCCTTTTTAAATTCTCAGATAAATTCTCAGAGAAAACTTTTCTCTCTCACCTACTTGATCTTAAAGGGACACTCCGGCCAAAATTGGAAAAAAAAATGCATGTGTTAGTATATACTAATTACTAACTTTTATTAAATGCATTTAATTTTCAATTTTGGCCATAAAATGCATTTTCTTACCTGTTTAGAAGTGCTATCCAGCACTTCCTTGTTGATGAGTCCATCTTCTTTCTGTGTCGCTGACTCTACAGTGTCCGGTTGAAACAGTTCAGCCACGTTTTTCTCTTCTGCCTCTCTCCCTGTGAAACCCTACGCCAGTTTTTCCTAGTAGTCACGTGGGAGAGTGTGCACGTCATCAACGCATCCTCCCTTGATGACGCGCACGCTCTCCCATGTGACTATTAGGAAATGCCGGTGCAGGGCTTCACAGGGAGAGCGGCAGCAGAGGAGAATGCGGCTGAACTTAACTGCTTCAACAGGACACTGTAGAGAAGATGGACTCCCAAACAAGGAAGTGCTGGTTAGCACTTCTATACAGGTATGAAAATGTATTTTATGGCCAAAATTGAAAATTAAATGCATTTAATAAAAGTATGTAATTACTATATACTAACACATGCATCTTTTTCAATTTTGGCCGGTGTGCCGCTTTAAGTAGTTCAATCGGAATGTTTAAGTCAGGGAATCGATTGACCAGTTTGAGAATAGTGAATAACTAACCAGAATCTTATAGGCGTATAACCTCTCATAGCTGCTGCCCTCCAATCATAATCTTGTAGGTGTGTAACCTCACATTTTTAGAATTCTCAAGCCTGTGGATCAAGTCAATGACATGAGATTCTACAGTGATCAGCTAAAGAGGGAGTAGGTAAAAGAGGAGAGGCTTCTTTAATAATGTGGCTGTAAAAATAAGTGCATAATTGCAAAAATAATGTACTTAACAGGGGGAATTAAATAGGTACATAAATGTTCAAGGCTGGACTATTTCTTCAAACTGCATAGCCCAACGTTTAAAGGAACAGTCCAGTCCAATTAATAAAAAGTAATGTGTGTTGTAAATGCATAATACAATTTTTTTCTAATATACTTAGTCAGTCTTTTATGTGAGCAAAGGAATTAATTGTTCCATCTGTGTAGCAATACACAGCTCCTTCCGTGTTTACTCCTTTGGGAGTTCGCTCCCAACTTGCTTCACCATCGGTGCCAAATGCCTTAACATCATCATGTTCATTGTGGGGGCCAATGAGAACGCTCCCCACAATGAGCGTGATGATGTATGAGGCTGGTGAAGCAAGTCGGGAGGAGCTATGGCTCTGGCTTCTCAGTCAGCCAGCTCTGTGAAGGAAGCATCGGGTGCTGGCTAATTACAGCACAGCGCATGCTGTGATTTTAATGAATCGGCTCTATTTAAAGTAAGTATTTTAACCCTGCATTTTTATTTTTTTGCTTTAGTTCTTCTTTAAAATTAGAAAGTATTGTATTATATTTTTCATGCAACAAGCACAATATTTGAATATTTGTTTTAAACTGAGCACCTTTTATATTTGTACCAAAGCAGTTATCAACAATTGTAACAGTCTATTCACACATGTTCTGTAACAATTTACTAATTTTATAATGTTACTAAAACACTGCTCTAAGTGAAGGGTTCTCTAAAAGCAGAATAAAGCAGCATTGCAATTATATAAGAGGTAATAGAAAGAGAATAAAGAGAGAAATAACATTATATTAGAAAATGTTTGTTTTGGCTTAAATAATGAAATATTAAAAGTAGTTTTGGACTTACCTTTTCCTTTTATTTCTAGAATTTAATCAACATGGGGGTTATTCATTAAAGTCCAAATTGTTGTGTATAGGTGCGAATTTGCTAGATAAAGACAGTTGCAATAGGCTGCTACTGTCGGAGTTGTGTCTTTATAATGAGAATATTGTCACAATCTTATCTTTTAAAAATTGTTGCGACTTTACAATGGGGAAATTGTCGCAGATTTACAATGAGAATCCGCTGTTTGCGAATTGGACAGTTGAATAACCCCCTTAGAATTTCCTGAAATAACTAAAGCTCATTTCAGAGTTGATTGCATTTTAAAAATATAAAATAGGTTCATCTCTCCTTAAAGTAGAACATCAGACAGACATCTGCCAAGCAGAGTGTTAGATTCTAGAATTGGTGTGAAAACATCAAGATGCTTGATATACTGAAGAAGCTATAAAAAAAAAAAGGTGGCGAAATCATGCAATTTCTTTATTGCCACTTAGAAAACCACCATAGGTTTTAAATAAGGCTAGGTTCACACTATCGTATTATGCACAGTGCATAATACACTAGTGTAAAAAAAAAAATATGGCGGGAGGGGGGGAAGACAGACGGCGCCCCTAGCATTTGCCTATATCACCTAATGGAAGGGCCGGCCATGTCAGCTGAGGTAAATATAGTTAAGAGTTTTTCATAAACTGTTTAAAAAATGTAAATGTAAAAATAATGTATATTATCATTTTTGAAGTAGGAGTTATCTTCAGTATTTCAAAAATAGCACATGTTGAAATGTATATATCTCATGATGCAATGTAACGTATTTGATTGCTGCTAAAAATCACTAGCAAGTAGAGAATTTGCATGTACATTTTAGTAGTACTTTGTTTTATATAAAATGAGCAATGTTCCCCTTAGCATGAACAGATACTAAAAACATTCTATAGTTTTAGCATCTGTAATTAGTCAATTTATGTTTTTCAAAAATGACAAATATAATATTGTTTCAAGCTGTTGATGTATTTTTAACACAACAGTTTCTTCTTTCCTGTCAAAAAACAGTTCATCTCTCTTTCTTGTATGAACAGTTTTCTAACAAGTCACAGTAAAGGGGGTTATTCACTAAAGTGCGAATTCGACTGTCGAATTCTCAAACAGCAGATTCCCATTGCAAATCCATAATTTCCATATTAAAGTTGCGACTGCGACAACATTCTCATTATAAAGATGTGACTGCGACAGTAGCAGTCTATTGCGATTGTCTTTAGCTAGTGAATTCACACCTAAATGCAACAATTTGGACTTTAGTGAATAACCCCCCTAGGTTTTTTTGACTTGTTCAGTTCATTTTGCAACGTTATTGCTGTTATTTTCTGTTCGATGCATTTTTGATTTTGACCATTTTATATAGTGGCTAATAAACTTGATCGATATTAATAATTATTGATGCATTAAATCCACCACACTTTACACTGTTTTCAATCAATGCTGCCAATCTTTTTTGATGGGGAAACTGATCTAAATTAGAAAAATTTGCTGAGCCAACTCCTTAGGGAATAAATGGTTTTCGCCACCCTCAACTTTTGATATTTTTGCCCTATTTATCACTAATTTGATATCGATATAAAAATACAATTTTTATTTGACTTTAGTAAAAATCCCCCTCAGTGTTTTAAACACTCCATGAGGTAGTCCGTACCATTTTGTGGAGTTTGGAATAGGGATTCCTGTAGGTATCATTTAAAATAAGAGTTGAATGTGTAATGTTGTTACATAAGGGCTATAGAAACAATGGTCAGGTAGTTGAGATGCTGTTTGATCCTAACAAGATTGATTGCTCGGTATAGATTTCGGATGGATTTCAGGACTACTATACTATACATGGACAGGCTGTTAGCCAGTTTGATCTAAAATAGTCCAATGAAGCTACTAAATTTGTTTGCATGGGAGCTTTTGAGTTGTAATTAAATAACTGCCAATAAAATGCTGCTTTATTTTTGTAGAATTAAAGAATGAAACTACATCTATAAATAGCACTATGCTGTTTTAAATGAGTAAAGACTAGCGGTTTTGCAAAAATTGCTGTTTATTTATTCTATTTTCTGCCTTTTGCAGAAAACAGAACTATAGCTTTTTTTTTAAGTTAATACATTTTTCAGTGCTGATCTACTTTACTTAAAGTATACATTTGATTAAGACCTAAAGAAACACCTGTTTCTGATGATAATATCCCTTTAAAGCAAACAGTATATCTTTGAAGGACCAGCAGCACCAGGAAAAAATGCCATTTAGCAGCTATGTCTAAATAGCAGTGGAAGGTATGTATTTTTGAAGTTAAAAAATGGCGACAACAGCAAGGAATTAGAGAATTTAATCTGTCAAGTAAACAAACCCTGCCTAGTCATATTGTTTCCTATGGAATGTTAGAAAATACATATTTACATAGTGTGATAGCCCAATTTGGCAACAACCAAAAGAGACAGATGGATTATTCACTAAGGTGTGAATTTGACTGTCGAATTCGCAAACAGCAAATAGTGAGGCTCCGTAAAGGGGGCTCGTTTGATTACCTCCTCCTTTGCCGGCTGTCTGCTGTGCTGTAAAGCTGAGCTGACAGCTGGCAACGGAGGAGGGTCTCCCCAGCACGGATTAAGCTTCCTGTGAGTGATGGGAAGCTTAATCAGTGCTGGGGAGAGGAATCGCTATAGCACAGACAGCCGGCAACTTTGCCGGCTGTCTGTGCTATAGCGCTGAGCTGAGTGCTATAGCGATTCCCTCTCCCCAGCACTGATTAGTGCCGGGGAGAGGAATCGCTATAGCCTGCTGTCTGTGCTGTAGCGCTCAACTCAGCGCTACAGCACAGACAGCCGGCAACAGAGGAGCTGGGTAAGGAGAGGGTAGTAAGAAGGGAGGAGGAGGGGGTTGTGGGGGAAGCACAGAGTGGGAGGGGGCTGTGGGGGTTGCAAAAGTAGGAGGGGAGTTGTGGGGGAAGCAAGTGTAGGAGGGAGGTTTTGGGGGAAGCACAGTGTGGAAGGGGCTTGTGGGGGCAGCACAGTGTGATAGTGCTCTGATAATCTTGGAGACAGGGAGGGCTGGGCAGCCAAATGATACTATTTACAGTCGCGCTGGGAAATGTTTTCTTCTTCCTGGGTGGGGCATGACAGAAAATAATTGAGAACCACTGCATTAGATGAAGTTGGACCTCCATGTGTTTATTTGACTGTGGTTGTTGAAAAGCTGCCATTTTAACCCTTTCTGGTTTTACATGTGCTGTTATATGCTCCTTTTGTGAGTACCTTTTTACTTTCTTTTTATTAAAGTATTTGATATTATTACACTATGGAAATCTTTTCATTTCTCCTATACTGAGCGAATACCTTGGAGGATGTTCTGATATTATGAAATATTGAAAAGCAGAGAGTGCCTGGTTTTTGGAAGAGTGTTCCAATGGTTGAGATTTACAAGCGATTTATTTTTTGAGCAGTTAACTTTATCAATTCCTGCTTTTCACATTGAATCACGCTTTGGAGGTGATACTAATTCTTTATCCCACATATTATCACTTTGCCTTCTAAGGGTGGCAAGTTTCTCACTGTCTATTCACTATTATTATCAGATAAAGCACTATTGTAGTGCGTTTTTTGCGCTTCTCTAGTTTTCTAGGTAGTTTGATCGTTGGTTCATCAGAGTTTGGGAATGCTCCTGTTTTGGAAGAAGAGCAGCAAATTATTCACATTGATGGACACATTTTTTATGATTTACTATTTTTGAGCGCTTGTATTACGAGTTTTTGTTTTGAAACATTTCTTTGATAGCTTCAGATGTTACACCCATTCATGCCCTTTATATTTCCCACTCGCTATATTCTACTGTGCTTTTTCTCCCTTCATAGCAGTTCATTCTTGCTTTTTGTCATGTGGTAAATAGTTCATGTTTTACACTGTTTACAACAAATGAAGGACTTCTTACATTATTTCAAATAGAATGTGTGGAATTACGGGCTTTCTCAATGATTCTAGGCATTTGAGAACTGTAAAAACAATAAATTAGCTCTCATGGAGATTTCAGAAACCTGGCAAAACGTATTTATTGTCTTGTTGGTAAAGTAATTCTTAGAACCCCCCCACTTCCTTTTTTTTATTTTTTAAATCGAAAATAATGAAAGGGAAAAACGCCAGTTTTTCACTGAAGAATATGGTTGGATGAATAATTTTCTTTGCAAGGGGTGCAGTTTTGATCAGAAAGTAACTTATGGCTGTGAGACGATTGATAGAAATTCATATTAGTTTCTTTGAAATGTAAAATATTTTCTTGTTGTTGGGACTTTCCTTTGTGTGTTCTGCTCTTTCAGTTTTTGCATGTGAGTCGATTGTATTAGCAAACAGCCCTGTCATTAGTCACATATAAATAAGTGTATGACCAAGATACATAGGGGTTATTCACTAAGGTGCGAATTCGACTGTCAAATTCTCAAACAGCGGATTCCCATTGTAAGGTTGCGACTGCAACAATTTTCTATAGTAAAGTCGCGACTGCGACAATACTCTCATTATAAAGACACGACTGCGACATTAGCAGTCTATTTCGACTGTCCTTAGCTGGTGAATTCACACCTATATGCAACAATTCAGACTTTAGTGTATAACCCCCACAAAGTAGTGTACCTAGCAGAAATGTTACTAAAGAATTATTTGGTTAACAAAGTTAAAGAAAGATTATAGGCCTGTGAAGTCTAGGGGCGATGAGCAAGGGCCAGTTAATGATCAGACTCTTAGGGGGTTATTCTCTAAAGTCTGAATTCAACTGTAGCTTCCCATAGTAAATCTGCGACAATTCTCCCATTGTAAGTCGCGACTGCAACAAATTTTAAAATTGCAGCTGTGACAATATTTCCATAGTAAAGTCACAACTGTGATAATATTCTCATTATAAAGATGCGACTGCGACAGTAGCAGCCTATTAAAACTGTCTTTTGCTGGTGAATTCACAGCTTTTGGACTTTAGAGAATAACCCTCTTAGGCTCCAGCTCTGCCCCTGCTCTCTTTGGCAATTCCAATGTCTTATAATCTTGACAGCCGCTGAGGTCCTCTTCAATTCCAGTTCCTCTGTGTTTTGCCAAAAAGTGCAAGCATAGTGGTACCGGAAGAAGGGCGGAGCTATCTCCCAAAACATTGTGCGCTAATGGAGACCCTGCAGTAAAGTACTATGGCAGAAAACAATGGAGCCGAGACACCAAAAACAACCTTTTTTGAAATTACTACCCAGCAGCCAGGTTACCAGGCCATACAGCTCTGCAAACAGCTTATTGGCAAGCTGAGCTAAGTCTCACATTACTTCCTCTAACTCTTTGATTTGGGTTTTCTTAGTAATGACACACATTTATACTTCCTGTGCTTGCTTTAATGCCTTACACGTAATGGGCTTTGGGTTTCTTGTTCAACCTCTATAAATGACATATCATAGAAACAAAATGCTGCCATGAAATGTGCCTCGAGAGCCAATATGTATGTGGGCTGATTTTAGCAGCATTGCTGGTGCTGTATTTGGCCATTATGGGAATCTGCACTTATATTTGATGGTAGCATGATAGATGGAGAGGTAGAAAGAATTGTATGCTCAATTTATTAATAAGGAAGTTTTTTAGAGAAAATATATTTTGATGGCAAAAAGGTAAAGAACTTACTAGTAATATCAGTATGTACAGTAACTGCTATGCCTTCATGCCTGACAGGGCAATTTGTTCATGGCATAAGGATTACAAATAATGGTAGCCATATTTTGCATTGATCAATGATTACATTTTTGATCCATCTGAGCTGCTCACACATGCAGTTTTGAGCTGTACCCAGTGTAAATAAATTTGGATGACTGTTGTAAGTTCATTCATTATCATCATCGGGGTCCTTCATTTTCATGTAAAAGCAAGGACCTGGCAGCCTGGAAGTAAGCTATAGCTTGGCAGTTTAGGGAATAAAGTGACTCACAGTAAGTTAGCTGGCATTTCGGATGCCAGAGAGTATCATGTTTGATTGATCCGTTAATACTTGGGCAAGTATTAATGGTTTACCGTAGCAGTAGTTTTGTTATCCACACTTGTTCAACATTCATTCGTTTTGTTCTACTCCTGTTGCTTCGATGAATGTATGAAGGTCTGTCTCCAAGACGGGGTTGTTGATCAGATTCGACTGTTGAAGTGAATTCTCATCCCTTCGGGAGGCTACACTCTGATTCTCTACTACTTATTGACTAAACAGCAGATTTCCATAGCAGATTCACAACCGCGTCATTATTCCCATAGCAAATTCGTGACCATGTCAGTAGCAGTCCATTGTGTAGGATGCGACTGTCATTAGCTTGCAAATATACCACATTGCAGAGTTGGCTGAATACCAAATATGGGGAAGTGTGGCTAATTTACACCTTTATGCGATGATTCAGACTTTTTAGTCAATAACCCCCCAATTGTTTTGAATATTTGAATGGTGGCACTTTCTTTACAGCAGCAATGCCATTGACTTTCAAGCCAAGCATTCTGTGAATCCAGATCATTTTATATCAATTAAAAAAGCAAAATATACATCAGTGAAAATATTTTTGCAGCTTCCTTTGCGGAGTTGAGTTTTACTGAATTATATTCTCTGTACTCTTTCACACAGATGCCTGCCAGTGAAATTCTTCTCAAACCCCGACTTTTCCAAAGTATTCTGCCTGGGAATGACGTAAAGAAAATGAACAGCCAGCAACGAGTCTCCAGGATTTGTCTTTTACAAATTGTTGAGGAACTTGATTCCGCAGAAGGAGAGTCAATTCTTTTTGTATGTCGAGACATCATTGTTAAACCAAGTGTCCCAGAGCTACTGGAAACCCTCAATGAAATGAATTATCTATATCCCACTGGTTTAATTGAACTTCTTTATGTGGTAAAAAGGTTTGACTTACTGAAAAAGTACCTAAACCTGTCTAAAGTAGAGGTGGAAAGGAAACTAATGCAGCATCCCAGAATGCTATCAAAATACAGGTAAAGTAATGCACTCTGTTTCTTTGCATCTCTGACTTGCTCTGGTTTTTGTCTTGCAATAAATAACATTTCTTGCTGAATCACAGTGAACACAAAGGTTAGGCTAGTGTTTGTGGTTGTTCTTCTATACTAATTTATTCCTCTACCATTTTCCATTTATTAAGTTATGATGGCGTTGTTGTTAAGGTTACGACTATTTCTTCTATAAAACAAACTAGCTAAGCTGGTTTTAAATAGAAGACTTTTTCTATATCTTACAAAGTTTCCTCCTTGATAACTGGAGAGTTGAATTCACACCTTAGTGAATAACTCCCTTAGCCTCTGCTACCCCCAATATATGTAGTTTATTTATAAAATACTTTAAAAAAAGAGACATTTATTATAATATAAACAAAACAATACTTCTCTTGGTCACAGAACAACACAGCAAATTAAAGGAGAACTATAGGCAGATTATATGTTTATATATGCTTTACTATAACTTAGTGAGAAGTGTTTCTCCCCAGTAAGTGTGTCACAGGAAACTCCCAATCCAGGAAATGTGTATGTGTGTGTGAAGTTTACCATGAAAAGGTACCCGCCTCCCAGCCAGTTTCGCTGATTAAAGCAGCAGGCTTCAGATGACACACCTACTGGGAAGAAATGCTTCTTACTAAGTTATAGTAAAGCATATACTGTATATTCATGAAATCTGGTTATAGTACTCCTTTATGAAAAGAGGAAAAAAACATCATATCTATATGTAGCTAGATCAGAAATACCATAAATAATATTATATTTTATTTTGCCGAGCAAGTTACCATATTATCATTTATTATTATTATTATTATTATTATTATTATTATTTAGCACTGTATGGTAGAACAGGAAAAACCTTACAACTACAATAACTTATATTTGATGGTAAACGAGCAAAAAAAGTATGTGAGATGAAGCATTTTTTATTTTGTTTTCCCTGTTAATTCAACTCTTGGTACCTTATTGACTTAAAGTCCAATAGTTGCTAATAGTTATGAATTCACATTTCATTCTCCCTTCCCCATATTCTCTTACTGAGGAAACTCTGCAACATTGTGAATACGCTTCTAATTTGGGGTGACTGCAATAGGCATGGACTCTTTTACAGACTCTCATTACTTCGCATGTGAGTGCACAGGTATTTTTCATATTCAGTAACTAGAAGAGTCGGTTGCAGTTGCGAATTTGACAAGGCTTAGTGCTCCAAATTCACCTGTTTGACTTTGCCACATCAAAGTGGTGAATTGGGGGGTTGATGGCACGGCTCTGGTGTAGTGTAAGGTGACTATTCAATCAAAATTGACAGCTTGATCTAGGGCAGGGATGGCGAACCTATGGCACGCGTGCCAGAGAGGGCACGCAGTGCCCTCTCTGTTGGCATGCGAGCCGTCGCCATCCCGAACGGCTCAGGCAGGGGGGCCTACAGGTAGGAGGAGAGGAGCACTATCTTATCGTCCCCTCTCCTTACCTACCTCCTCGTCGGCCCGGCTGTAACTGCTG
>WMED01023612.1:0-11412 GCA_019650415.1 Pipa parva
CATATGCGAAGTGAGCCGAACGCTTCGCGGCTCACTTTGCACTATGGTGAATTAGGGCCCCACTGTATATAGTTAATTGAGAGTAGTAAAGCCTGCTTTTAACTCTGCATAGGGGGTGGGAAAGTAAAGTCAATTTTCAATAAAGGGAGGGGAAGTCTAAAAGTCCCAAAATCTTATACACAGATTGCTTGGTGAAGATTTTAAGGGGCTTATTCATATTCAAATCCAAATAGTTGTTAAATGTCTGAATTCACATTCATTTGCCACTTCCCCATATTTAGTTATCAGATTCTTCAAACTGATGAATTTGTGACCAGTTTCTATGCTTATGATGATTGTGGACTTATGGAGCTCTTTGTACACATAATTTGGCTATTCATCAAATGTCAGGGTCTATCAAAGTAGTGAATGTGGCAAGGTGTTCTGCTCCAAATTCACCAGTTTGACTTCGCCAGATGAAAGTGATGAAGTAGGAGGTGATAGCAGGGCTCTGTTGTGTTGTAATATGACTGTTCTATAAATATTGATAATAAAGACTGTGACCAAGTGACAAGATGAACTATGGATGTGGCAACATAGAAAGAGATGCATTAGTAACTTAGTAAGGAGTAACGAATGCAAGACTATAGGAGCATCAAGACCCAAAGTGACACATTAACTATAACAGTTGACATTGCACTTTAATGAAATTGTCCCTAATTGACTCCTGTCTCCAATTTTATTGTTTATGGGAATAGTCAAATAACCACATAGTAATTCAAATTCAGTAGTAACTTAAAATTTATTTCTAATATTTATTGGTGTGTGTTTGTCAATAAGAACATTAAAATTAGCTACCTTTGGTCAGACATGTAGATGTATACATTTTTTACTTGGTCAGAAATTTTATATACATTGGTATGAAAATGGTCATCAATGCTTCTCGGACTCTCAACTTATTATGGAAGGTTTATGAGTATATTAAGAAATTCAGAAATCCCAACCAAGACCCCATCTCTAAACTTCCAGGATTAAAGCCCACAGATACTTGCTGAAACTCTACATCCTTGAATCATAGCCCCAGTGTGATTTTCAAGTTCATAATGGAAGTGGGATTAGACATTAGTGTAGTCACTATCACTAAATGCTTATATTGTCAAGGTCCATTACAACAAATAAATGTGGTAGCCTTGAATTAAAAAAAAAAACTGCTCAGTTAATCCATATGCTCAGTTACTACCCAGATTTTACATTGATGTTGGAAACTGCAGTGCTGAAACTGTAGAATTAAATGTGTTGTGTTTGATAATACCTTGTGTTGAATTATTAATGTAGACTGTAGGACCCCTGCAAAAAAAGATAGGAGACGAAATCACACACTTATGTACTGTAATAAAAGAACACAAAACATAATGTTCTGTAATATTGTCAGCATTAGATAATACAACTTACATTTCTTTGACAGAGTTAGAAGCTGAAGAACAGAAAAAAATAATATTAGTAAACAGTAGTATATGTTATTTTTTCACTTAATTTCATTTAAAATCCATATCTGTTTATATGTAGTAGAAAGACACACATACCCTGTTTCCCCAAAAATAAGAAATTTCCTGAAACTAAGACCTACCCAAAATTTAATAAACTCTGAAAAGCCGTTTGCGCTTTTCCGAGTTTAATAACTCGGGAGAATGATTTGAAGTTTCTCCTGGTAAGTATCGCGAGATTTGATTCGTGCGATACTTGCTGTGAGAAACTTTTTTTTAATTAAGTATATCCATGGAAAGGTAGCTATACTGTATTAAAAAAAATTTCTCATGGTAAGTATCGCACAAGTCAAAACCGGGAGAAACTTCAAATCATTCTCCCGATTAAACTTGAAAAAGCCGAAAAGGTTTTTTCGTGTTTAATAAATTTTGCCCACTAAGCTAGTGTAATTTTTTCCAAGCTTAGAAGTATAATGCCTCACCTGAAAATAAGACCTAACACAGTAAAGTACAAGAAATATACCGTACTGGTACCATGTTTCCTTGAAAATAAGGCATCCCCTGAAAATAAAACCTGGCCCTTCTTTAGGAGAAAAAATGAATATGAGACCCTGTCTTATTTTTGGGGAAACATGGTATATAAAAGATGTGTTTGTTTGGTCTCATACATAACGATCTTTATGAAATGTGGAATGTTTGGGTCTATTCAGCCTCTTATTAATTTTAGCTTTAAATGGACAACCTGAATATCACCTTCTGCACACAGTTTTATTTTGTCTTGGCATCAGCTAAACTTCAATTTGGACTATTGCTAGTGGACAAACTAACAAACATAGGTGTAAATTTACACTCTTGATGTAGCACATATCAACCAATCAGACACTTGGTCAAATAATTATAAACACAATCAACAAATCAAAGCAATTTGCTGATTGGCTGATTATAAAACCAGAGCAAGTTTGAATCTATGTTTGAAATTTTCCACTCAGTAATCACTGCGAAATTTAACTAGTGTAAAGTGGATGTTGTAATGTCTCTGCCATGATACTCAGCAGTTATCAACATCATTCATTTTAATGAGAAATCATAATTAACACCATGATGCAGATCCTCTAAAGGTAAAAAAGGCACCGTCTAAATACTCTATACTCCAGCTGTGTAGCAAATACAAATAGTATATTTATTCACCCATATCTGAAAGTCTAAAAGATGAAAGAATCTGAAGTCCTAAGTAATACAGTAGTTGCATTTTATATTATACCATTAATCTACAATTTGATTTGCGTTATCCCTCCAGAAACCCCTGGTTATAGAGACCCCTACTACATACACACAGGGTGAGGGTTGGATAGTCCCATGGAATCATTGAAAATGTAAATTCCCATTCCCAGGGACAACAATTTAAGACTAAAACAGTTTTTGATCCCTTGGATGGACACTGCTCTTATACAGTTTTAATTAAAATTTCTCCTGGTACCTATTATAATGAGTGTACTCAAACAAGTGTTGCTCTATCGCACATACAATATCGCACATACAATATCGCACATACAATATCTCACATAAACACTGAATACAGTATTACTAGAACACCAGGCAATAATAAACTAGCATATCTATGGAAATCCTGATATAAATAAGAGGATTCCCCCTTATAAAAACAATAAGATCAGCTATGAGAGTGCAGGGTTTGTATAAGGTGCATAATATTTCTAGCCTTCTTTAAATAATGGCTGGCAAAAACTCTTCAGGGCCTAATTATGTAAGGCCGAAAAGTATCCTAAAAGGTCTGAATTTACATTGATTTGCCATTTTCCCATATTCTGGTACTCTGCTATGTTGGAAATATGTGACCAATACGGCTGTTTACCACACTTGTGGACCAACATAACTCTTCACACTACTTTGTGTGCACGTGCACATATAATTCATCCATTCATCAAGTGTCACAGTCTGTTCCATATTCTCAGTTTTACTTTGCCAGATAAAAGTGGTGAACTAGGGTATAGATGGCAGGGCTCCTACTATCTGAGTATCTACAATATGCTAGAAACTGCACCTGGAGGTGTTTGCATCTTCGCTATGGCAGTCCACCACTAAATGGATAAGGAGTAACAAATTCAAGACTAGGAACATAGCTAGGGCCAGCCTTAAAGAGGGAGTTGGACCAACAGGACTCCCCCACCCTGTGGAGTCAACTGCGCCTTCATCTTGGAGCTTCTGCACCATGTGCCACAGCTGGCATTAATGTAGTAAGGCATGGATCCCCCCCCAGGAAGATGGTACCCTGTGTGATCCGTGGGCCCAATCCCCAAAGTCCAGCACCAAATGTGGCGACCCAAAGTAATGCAAATATACGTTGACAGTTGAACTCTCACTTTTATAAATAAGCCTACACCTTTAGACTTCCATACCTAAAAGAGTGCTTACATATACAGTTTGTCCTTACCATTTGCTTTGCATATTACATAAGTTACCCCTGACAATGCTGTAATAAGAATCACTGTCCCAACACTGAGAGTGACAGCAAGGTAATTAACTGAGGTATTCATTCCTTCTGTAGAACCTAAGGGAGGAAGGAACATAAATAACAATGTAAAGAACTGTTTTTTCCAAAGGCTGGTAAAGCTGAATTATATTCATATAATATAATAAATGCATTGTATTGGTAGGGAGGCATTACATATGTGAGCTTACACTACAGTAATATTTGCTATTAAGGCAAATTATTACATAGGCCAAAGCACTTATAGACATCTGTTTATTAATGATGATCTTGGGGCCCCATGTTTTAGTTCTCATTCCATCAATGTGTTTTGGTTTTGTTTATTTTTTTATATTTTTCCCAAAGATTTTCTGAATTTTTAAAAAGCTACAAAAACACAAAACAAAACACAGGTTTATGCATCCTGAGTCATTTTATGGCCATTGTACAGTATGTAAACTTATTTGGATGTTATAAATACTTGCATTTTCTTTGCTAATACAGAGCCAGTGGTAGCAAACCTTTTCAGCAATGAGTGCTGATCAATGATGTCACTCATTAGTGCCTTCTCCCGCAGTGCAGGCACTGATTACTGACATCATCACTCCTACATTGGGCCATCCTACTTAGATCCTCCTGGGGAGCGAGTGCTCCTTTAGTGTAGGTTTCAGATCTGACCTGAAAAGTATCAGAATGGGCCAATACTGATGGAGTGCTCACTTGCTGGGGGGATCTAGGACAACTGTTAGCGCAGAGATGGTGATGGCACTCATGTCCACAGAGAGGGTTCTTAGTGCCCTCTCTAGCATATGTGCCATAGGCCATTTGACATATATCATGGAATGGGGAATAATTAATTAATCTCCTTCTTCTGTTGCATGGTTGTGTAAGGGGACAATCACAATTAAACTGTTGTCTATTTACTATAACAAATTAATACATCAGAGAGTTCCAAATGGTGGCATCTTTGGTTACACAGTGGGATATGCTCATATATAAAACTATATTTGATGTGATATAACAAGAAGCTTCTATAGTAGAAATCTCACACATGACATGCAACATTTAGCCAACGTGTATTGACTATTTGATAATGATTGGGGAGATAAATATAGATTTTTCTTTAAACCTTCTAAAATAAATTCTATTTGGGGGCTGATATTTGGTATACAGTGTTAGTGTAGTTCCTGCCTGTGGGAGTGATTTCCACCTACAACCCTTGCGGGGAGGAATTTTAAGGTTACCAGGCATCCCGGTTTGGCCCTGGAAGGAAAATGTCCCCGCCAAGTTATTGCATCCCTGAAAAAGCTCCCTTAATATTCTTACTGCCTCTATGAACTGCAGAGGTGTACAGTTACAGGTCCATACTGCAACAAAGTTAAGGTCCTTCTTTGCCTATGCCACAAATGTTAAGGGTTGCCAAAACTTAGAAAAGTTTTTACTAACATTTTTATGGAAATTTACTGACAAACCAGGGGCATCTGTACTTACCTGAAGGGGTTATGCCAGTTCTCAGGATTGCTAAGGGAAGATCTTCAATTCTTCTCCTACCCCCATTGTTAACTCATTGGGTTGCTGTTTTCTCTGGTCCTTGACTGCACCAGTGGTTTAGGTGTGCACAGAAGCACTATTATACAATGCACATGTTCACCACCAAAACAGACCAGGAAGACAATGGCAGCCAAATGTGTTACTGATACCTTAACTGTCATAACACATAGGAATAAGAATCAGCTGTCACCTAGAACAGAGGAGGTGAGGAAGCTAACAAAAACTTGCCCATTTAAATTGTAGGATCTCAATGGCTGACTGGAGAACCTTTGCCCAGAACAAATTTACTTTGTAATTACAGTAGTTACAACGCAGTTCAAATGAACAGTGCTGTGTAGAAGTGCAACTTAGAATGGCTCACTGCTACTTAAGATGCTATGACACATCACTATGTATGACAAGTGGCACTGAACATGCTCCCCCATGACACAGGAATGGCTTGCAGTCAGAGAAAGAGAACCAGTGGAGCTGGAGAATGATAAGGAGCACAGAGTGTGGTTATGGTAATAACAGATATACAGGAGCAGGGCCTCAGATATTGGTCTGTACTCTCCTGAAGTTTTCTGTCTCAGAAATAGATGAGAGTATATACCCCTCTTTTGATATTGAGGAGACAGCTTCTGGATTACTTTCTTCCTTAGATAATTGATTTTAATGCGGTCTTTGCTTCCCGGGACTTTGGAATAGGGAAAGAAATGAAGTGGTTAACCTTTGGAAACTGATTGAACTGGATACTGTAACCCAGGGATGGCGAACCAATGGCACGCGTGCCAAAGAGGGTACGCTGAGCCCTCTCTGTTGGAATGCGAGCCGTCGCCAAATCTGCCTTCAGTACAGGCCGCGGACGCAGTCCGACAGTTTTAAGGCCAGATCTGTGGCCTGCACTGAAGGAGCCAGCGCTCACAGGTGAGATCTCCTTCCCTGGCACATGCGCGCTCCTCCCCCGTTGCAGACATGATGATGTCACGCATCAGTGCTGGTGCTTCGCAGGACAGCGCTGTTAGTGACTTCACCTTTTTGGCATGGAGTGCCAAAAAGGTTCGCCACCACTGCTGTAACTAGTTGCAATGGTCTGTTAGACCCAATGATCCGTAGTAGTTTGAGCGCAATTTGCCAGAAAAGACTGGAGCCTCCGTCCTACTGGCAAAGTCTGAGCTTGCGGAATTTGTTAAAGCCTTGGACTTCTCTTGTCTGGAGCCTTCTTTTAGGAAAAAACTGTCTATTTCTCCAGGTTGGGGCTCTGCCATATTTCCTAGTTGGTTTGTATTGTTTGGCCTCCCGGAAGACTGCTTTTTTCTTGGCTGTTTCTTATCTCTCCTTTCTTGTGGTAGGGACTTGTCACCTGACACTTTAGAAATTATATGATCCAATATCTCACCAAACAATAAGCATCCCTCAAATGGTAAAGCTGCACAAATTGTGTTTAGAAGTGGTGTCAGCATTCCATATTTTAAGCCACAGCCAAGGCCATATTCTTAGCTGCCAATCCGACTGCATCAAACAAAGCCTCTGCAATGTAATAATTTGCCGTTTTTATCTCCTCCAATGCTGCTAGGAGTTCTCTGCTGACTTTATTACGTATACCATCTTCCAGATTTTGGATCCAAACTTTATTGGCCCTGGCAAGTGAAGTTATAGCCACTGCAGGGTTACATGAGAGTCCAAATACAGAATATAATATCTTTAAAATCCTGCCTTCTCTCCATTGGGTCTTTTAAAGACACTCCTTCCTCAACAGGAAGAATAATTTTCCTGACCATTCTGGTAATTGCCGCATCTACCTTTGGGGCATCCCAGTATTTTGCTGTTTCCTCTTCAAAGGGATCCATTTTCCTTAGTTTTTTAGATAGTTAAAATTTTTTAACTGGATTTTCCCACTCTCCTTTAATTACATTTTTTACTACCTGGTGAACTGGGAACACAGTCTGTTGTTTGTTAATACTTCCAAACATCTTGTCATAAGATACCGATGTCTCTGGTGTGTGAAGATTCAATACACTTATCTTTAATTTAATCAAATTTGGTAACTGATTTAGCTCAAAAAAAAAAAAATCAGATGACCCATCATCAGATTCATCTGACCGGAGTTCAGATTCTGATGTGTCAATTTGCATCACGGATTCTTAAGATGTGCCTTGCAGACTCGCTCGGGGCCCATCTTCTCCAATACTTTATCTGTTACTTTATCTACCATAGACTCCACAGATTCATTAAAGAATTTTTCATCCAATCCATAAATTTCACAAATTTGTCCTGATCCTGCTGGGCTTGGCTTGTGGCTTCCCAGCATTTCCTACATAATTTCTTATCCTTCATGGCTGGATTAAAACAAGAACTGCACTCTCTAACAGATGATTTGCTCATTCTGCCATCTCTCCTTGATGATGAACTAGATGGAATAAATAAAATATTGAAAAGCTGATCCTTTAATCCAATCCTAGGTGACTCTCTGAATTACTCATCCTCTAGAATGAGAGTCTCTGGAACTCATATTCAAAAGGAATTTTTAATTTTCTTTAACACACAATAAATTAATGAAACCAAGTAAAAATCCACTTGTACAGTACTCACTGTGATGAATAGAGGTTTAAAACAGTAGACTCAGGTGAAAAACGCACATGTACCAAGTCTGAATCGATGCAGGTGTAAAGGGGGCTGGACTAAGGGGGTGTAATAAAACTTAATGGCTTGAGTCGTGGTCTCCTGACCGTCTCCCCTTCCTCCTTTCCCGATTACTGAAAATAAAGTGTGATAACGGATTTGTACTCACTCCTCCCAAAATATACCTAGGTTGACCTGACCTTCTCACATCTGGCGAACCCAACTGCTATGCCAAGAAATTAATGTCATTCCAATATACCTTGTGTTCAGCAGATCCTCTTTATTGGTTGCAAATGCCTCGCACACATATTCATACAGTCATTTCATGAGTCAGATCACTATCAGTGAAATATCTCTCCCTCTACCCGGCTCCAGGGGATTCTCACCCAGGGTAGACTTATATTAAGGTATTTCTCCTACATGAGTCTCTTACAGCTCCCACTCCGTCCCATTGGAGCTACTGCTGTTTAGAACCTTCTCCACACATGAGCCTTCTCTACAGAAAAACCACACTGAAAGCTCCCTGTTCAGTTCTCCACACCCACTTCCTGTCCTAGGGGTCCTCTTATGTCCTATCTTGGGGTATTACTCCACCCCCCAAAATGTGGATAACTATGCTACACCTGAGGGGAACACTCACAGCTATCCTCCACTAGGTGGTGCTATTTTACCTCTCACACACAGTTACATGACATGCACATCGCCTGTCCTGGACGTACTCCTTATTCTAGCAACGGTTACCACATTTTCCACACCCCCTTACACAGGCAGCAAGAACGCTGAAAAAGATACTTACTTTTTAAATCTCCCGCCTCTGTGACATCATCGCACTTGCTTGGAACGCGAGAGCTACTGTGGAATGCATAGAGTGGCTTACTGCGCATGTGCTGGCTTGCTAAACCGACATCATGATTTACAGCGCTGCTGGCTAGATGCCTGCTCTGGTCAGGAGCGCTCACAAAACATTTTATTAGTGTTTGGAGCCTTCCCCCCCCACCAGAGAAAACCACCAAGAGGCTGAGAGGAGGATGTTGAGGATCAGCTCTGTTCCCAGGAGGGAAAGAAGATGAAGGTAAGAGGGAGGTGTCGGAAATTTATCATCTTGTCAACTTTCTGTTCCTCCACAAGGAGATTGATTAACCTATTGGTGCCCACTGCCATGTGAAGGAACAGGAAACTGTGGAACTACTACTCATTGGATCTCATGAAGTGAAGGTAACAGCTTTAAGAAATACTTGAGACACTGGAGTGTAACCAGAACTGCAGAACTGCAACTCACTGAGTTGAATAGAATGTAGCATGCCTTTAAGAGAAAAGAAGCCAGACCAACACTGGAGCTGAAATGCTGACCTGAAGATATTTCAGCAGACTGAGCTGAAGAGCTGATACTCCAAAATCCAAAGAGAAGCTGAAACAGGAATCTCTGAGAAGGTACAAGCAGCATAACAGTGGAACAACAGCATAAACTGAAGGGATTTGACATTAACGCTAGAGCACTGTGTAACAATGCTCAGCCCCTTTTGAATTTACCACCGCTGATGTAATGCGTGATGTCAGTGACTCCGGATTGGCTAGCAACCTGGAAGCACTGCGAGAGTTAAGTCTCCTCAGCACCTGCCGGCAATCAGCTGGCAGAAGTGACGAGCGATGCGTGCATGCAAACTCTGCTCGTTCCATTGTGAAGCAGGTATGAATGTTGTTGGGATAAGCCATAATAGACACTAGCCAATATGAACCAAACAGGGTTCTGTTTTTATAGACTTTACTGAATTAGAAAATTTAAATAGAGCATTATTTCTTAATAAACCAAAGCCAAGGAACAAGAAATCCAAAACAGCCAAGTAACCAGTTACAAAATATCTTAATCAACAAAAACTATATCACACAAATCAGCAAGAAACAATAGGTAACCAGTAAGGAATGGATTAAATTAGTTTACCTCCCTTCACTGACTTTGGTGCAGAGTATAAGCTCAGTAACAGCTGCACTCACTGCACCTCAATATACTGACCAATACCTGTAAACTGAGGCTGGGGTGCAGAATGAGACCTTCAGACAGACCATGCCCCAAATGTCTGTTATAAAATAATACAAAATTAGCTCATGCAGGATTACTTCCTGGGTCAGAAGAGAAGGCAGAGAAGAAAATACATTTATTTTTATAATTTACTTTCATTTACATATGTTGTGGAGGCATTTCAAAATGAACCTCTCCCCAGTGTTTAGGAGGTGAGGGTCTACCTCAGACCCCTCAACCCACATGCAAGTATGGATAAGAGTCAGATTTATTTTAGATCCTCCACCCTAAATTAATATATTAAAGTGTTTATAGACCCCCATCACCATGGGGCTGGTCATAAGGGAGGGGATCAGTGACTGACACCCTCCAGGGCACTGACCCTGTCTCCCCAGCTGGGGGAAGTGGGTTGTAGCGTCAGTATGTCTTAGCTCAACATATTCCTCCTTGGAAGTGAAGAAAGGTGACAAGCAACATTGTCTAACACTTTCACATACATTATCTCTCTCTCTCTCTCTCTCTCTCTCTCTCTCTCTCTCTCTTTCTCTCTTTCTCTCTCTTTCTCTCTCTTTCTCTCTTTCTTTCTCTCTCTTTCTCTCTTTCTCTCTTTCTCTCTCTTTCTCTCTTTCTCTCTCTCTCTCTCTCTCTCTCTCTCTTTTTTTTTTTTTTTACAATTTTGAAAAAAAATCAGGACCCAAAACCAAAAACTTTGCAGAAAAAAAATCAGGAACTAAACAAAATCAAAACTAAAACCATAAAAAAAACTGAGTGGAATATCAGATGAGACATTTGGATGCTCACACTTTAGTTAACACCATAAGTGCCCGCAAAACCATCTCCCGCTGATTTCAACCATCTTGTCAATGCATTTTCTCATGGTTACGGCTTTGCATGAAAAGCTTGATGTGGTCAACACTGTCAATAGGACTCATTTTGTCGCCATTTTGAAACAAACTTCATTCCCAATATCAAAACACCTATAATGGGCGAAATTTATTAAACTCAGAAAAGCCGAAAAGGCTTTGAAGTTTCTTGCAGTAAGTATTGCGAGATTTGCCTCGAGCGATACTTACCGTGAGAAACTTTTTATTATTAAATATATCTATGGAATGGGTAGCCATAGTTTATAACTACCTTTCCATGGATATATTCAATAAAAACAGTTTGTCACGGAAAGTATCGCTCGAGGCAAATCTCGAAATACTTACTGCAAGAAACTTCAAAGCCTTTTCGCCCCTAGTGTGACATTACCCTTAATGTGGGTCCAGTACAAACCGGCCACTAGGTTCTTTTTA
>WMED01023614.1:0-11411 GCA_019650415.1 Pipa parva
TACAGTTAGTGGCACATTGTGAGGATGATGTCACTGCACTTCACTGGAGGAATTCACATTTCTACACATACTACTAATGTTCAACTGACTATGCTGCACTACACAAGATACAACATCCAATGTCATTTGCTTCTTTGCTATGGAAATCTGTATAAGGATTACTGAATTCATGATCAATGGAGAATGACAACTTGAAGTGATATCAGTTTACTTCATAATAGAAGTAAATTTACTTTTCACTATTGACTAAGTTACAAATAAGCTTGTCAAATAAAAGGATGGTGGCGATCGCTATCGGATGTAATGTATGGTGTAGTCAGCACCCCAATTTGACAGTCTACTGTGGTGAGGTCAAATGGGAGAATTTGGAGTAGTACGGCAGTATATCTAGTCACATTCGCTGCTTCAACTCAATCCGCTGCTTAGTCAACAGTAGAAGTACCTGGGCACGCGCATACAAAGCGATGCAAAGTGCTCCATAAGTTCACAGCTATTGTAGTCACCCAAATTGTTTGCGTATTCGCCACATCACATTTGTTGAATAAGCGGTGAAGGGGAAGTGGAGAATAGACGTGAATTCAGAGCTATATGGGACTATTCAGCCTTTAGTCAATAAGGCCCTAAATCCATGAAAGAGGAACTGCAAAAGACCAAAGGAAAAAAATACAATTGCACATTACACAGACTCCAGAGCATGTGAAGTCAGATGTCTCTTACTCAACAAATAAAATTAGTCTTCTCTAAAGAAGGTTTAAATAGTGTAATAGAAACGACACCAGTCTACAGCAGATTTGTACACATTGGAATGATCTGGGGAATGAATTCAGCTCAAACAATATCTAGATAATACATGAAGTGGAATTGTTGAACATCGTTGTAAGAGCATTATACATCATTTATGAAGTTAATCAAACTGTTTCCAGGCGCTAAGAGTTTGATCTTACCAGCAGTGTAAGACAAGTAGAAAAATGTTTCACTCAACAAGGCAGAAAGAAACAGAAACGGAATAAGGCAAGCGAGAATACACGCTACGTCTTGCAACAACGCTGATACAATTTAGAGGATTTTTAAAAACGTGACATATGTCTGTACGTTGCCATTGCATCTCTTAAACCTATGGAAATTCCACAAGCAAAGTGATTGTAATGCTGTTCTAGAGGACTTCGATGATCCTTCATCACCCAGATACATCACCCAGGTTCATTTCATTTATAAGGTACAGGTTTCTTGGTTGTAAATGAACACAAGCCACAGACGTTTTACACACCGACTGTCAGAGCGGATACCTGGAGAACTTTAGATAAAACCATAAAGAACATTTTTTTTTTTAAACATTTTTTCTTTGTCACCATATCCATAGTTCATGTTGCCACCTGAGGAAAATGAAATGTTAGGTGAAACAAAAGAGAAATAAAGTAAATACTCTCTTAAATGTTGCCTGTATAACCCAGGACAAAGTATTGCTCCATCTTGACATGATTAAAATAAATAAATCACCGGGTCCAGACAATATACATCCTAGGGTCTTAAGGGAACTAAGCTCAGTCATAGACAGACATTATATTTAATATTTAGGGACTCTATAATGACAGGAACTGTTCCAAATGACTGGCGTGTTGCAAATATGGTCCCTATATTTAAAAAGGGGTCAAAGTGTGAACCTGAAAACTATAGACCTGTAAATCTAACTTCTATTGTGGGTAAACTGAAGGCTTTGTAAGAGATGCTATCCTGGAATATCTCAATTCAAAGAAATGTATAACTCCACATCAACATGGGTTTATGAGGGATCGATCCTGCCCTTCACTGGTTAAATTTGCATGATTATTCATCTCTCTGCACCCTTCAACTGTTCACCTGACTATGCTTAAAATAAACCAATGCAGTTCGCTCCTTTGCCAAGGGAATCCACCATAAAGAGTAAATAAACTCACAACTATTAGAGCATAGCAAATTCACTTCCACAGCTGAAATCACACTTTAATGAAAGAGCCCCTCTGTCTCCTCCTTAGAAGAACTGACGGCCTTATTGACTAAAGGCCAGTGAGTATACATCTAATTCGGGGGACTACATTAGTCGTGATCTTACCGAACACTTCGCAACATTTTGCATGCTCATTCACAGGTACTTCGACTAGCAAGCAACAGAGTCTGTCAATAGAGCGAATTCGTGCAGGTGTACTGCTCATTTGAGTTTGCCACATAAGAATGGCAACTGAGGGTAGGTCTCTGGTGTAGTGTTAGGCAATTATTTTTTCAAAAGTGACTATGGTGACTGTGACTAAGTGATAACATGACCTAGGGACAAAGTGAGATAGAAATAGATGTATTATTCACTTATACACAGGTAGGGATATGGTGAGGCTGATATCACTGCCCTTCACTGGGGGAATTCACTTCTATTCACATGATTTTACATCCTACTTCTATTCGACTGACTACGTCACAAACGCTTTCCTCTTGTTCAATAAATCTATTTGCCGCTTACTGTTGTCACTAAGGAGAAGTGAATTTGTGACTATTTTGGCGGTGTGACTCGAACTGTAACAAAGTGAATTTGATAGGTGATTTCATCCTTTAGTCAATAAGGTCCTAGGTCACTGGATCTATTACTAATACCTCAGTGTACTCTACTTCAAAACCAGGTAGGAAATTCTTTTACTGAGAAAAATAAACACCAGCAATTGCCAAAATGAGCCAAGCATGGTAGCAAGAGATACAGAACCCTCAAAGGGTCAGTTAAAGGCTAACTTTCTGGTTTGCTATCTTACAAATATATATATATATATATATATATATATATACACATGAAGAAATATACCTTAAAATCAACAAGCGAACTTGTGAGGGAATGGAAGTTTTAATGCTCATGAATAATTCAACTAATAATGCTAATTACTTTACTAAATACGTTATCAAAACCCAGAAAGCCAAAAATTGAATATCATTGTTTCCCTCTAGCTATAAAGCTAGATCATACAGGAATATGCGGTGTCAGTGATATAACCTGCCTTCCTACATTTAATATTTTCCCTTATAGGAAAGCAATTGATCACCACTGCAAAGCGATAGAAAAGCCATTTTTGTTCGACTGAATTAACTCTTTGGAATTCTGGGAATTTGGAACTTAGGTGATCAGCAATCCTGAACATTCTACTTCTTTGGATAACAACGAGCAATATTTTCTTCTTATATCTCTATTGTTACAGATAGCTGAGTCTTTTGAATCTCTCTCCAGTTGATTGTGTATCAACCTGCCTTGCTTGTATTTATTCTCTCTTTTTTTTCTGTGTGTGCGTGGTTTTCAGTGTGTAGGTTTTGGCTGGTAGGCGGCCAACGAGGCCTATTTGTAAACGATGATCGATTACTCTATTTAAAAAGAGCTTTAGGCTCTTCACAGCTGATAGTCTTCTGTTTGGCTTGCCAGGTGGGAGTCTTTTGTTCCAGAATTTTCTCTTTCATGTTTTGGATGAGGCTTACAAACAGCTTCTAGTGCCCATCTTACCTGCATGGAAGACTGTTCTTTCTAGTCGTAGTTGTCTGTCCACATGCTGTTAAGGTCTTTTATAGCAACACAAAGACATTTACACAATGCTTTCATTTTACAGAAGTCCAACCTAACTGTCTGCAGCTTTCTAAATGAACATTGGGAATTCTTAGTAACATGAATTTAAACTCCCTGCTATACAAACTACAGTAGGATGCAAAGTTTAAATATCCATGATTAGAAATACCTTTTCAGAGCATTTTTAAGACTAAACAAAGAATCTCTTGAAGGGACTTATCTACATCTACACCCTACTGGTTACTTACAATGCATTTGTTTTAACCTTTAGATCCTTGTACTATGCTTCAGACATTAGCTATAATGGATAGTTGTACCCCAACAAGGAGTTGTAGAAATGCCAATGCCTGGGTAGAACTGAATGGCAGAGTCAGTGCTCTGAGTGAGGCCCTTGACAGGAATCCCAGCCTTGAGTTTCAATGGATCTCCACAATGGAATCAATTCCTGCACTTTATTCTCTGCATAGAAAGGTGGTAATACATGATCTGTTATGCTAAATGTGTATTCTTTGTGGCAGTTGATTGGACTCACTAGGGAATCATGGGAGTTACAAGTTGACAACAGGCCTGTCTCAATATAGCATTACACATTCATTACCAAAATAAAAGTCACACCTCATAGAAAACAAATCATGGTCAATAAGGAAACGCTAACCATGCTGGTGATGGTTTCTAGTTCTCCTTGCGTCATTTTCAGAATCCCAAAGACCAGTGGGTAAATGAATTTATTGTATTGACTTGTACTTGTTCATCTTGTAATCTCTGAGATCTATGGTTGAGGGATGGTTCTAACACTCAGAAAAAAAAGGCCATGGGGTTCCAGGCCAGTGTTCTGGCAGCTCTATTGCCCACCCTAGTTGTGTGATTGCCCACATATTCTGTAGTCCACCCCATTACCTGTTGGAAGGATAATTTCTGCAGGCAAGTACTGGGGGAGTGGAACGAGGAGATGATGCCCCTTATCACTATTTCATTGAGAAACAATTTAGATTATTTTGGTTGGTTATAAATAATCATGAGGGACACCTTTGCCATGTATATAATACAGTATATGTATACATAAATTATCAGGATAGTCAAAGAAAAACTTCTTCATTGTTCTACAAAAACACAAAGCCAGATTTACACACAACTAAGTACTGACAGGGCACCGGGTGCTGTTCTTAATCTATAGCCGGTCAAGGTCACCTTGTCAAAGAAAAAACTATATTTGATATATAACTGGCATGAAGTGGAGATAAACCACTTGACCGCTGATATATGTCATTTAATCAACACATTCAATGACCAGTATCTCGAACAGCTTTACACGGCGGCGCTAGGAGTAAAATACCCTCCCGGCATTATTATGGTTGGGTTATTGTAGATTTATGCCATTTGTCCTTCACAAATTTGTCTAGTTTACCTCTTATGCTGGATTCCATTATAAAAGGCAGGACAGATAAAGACAAGCTCAGACTCACCGTTGGTGAAGCTTAAAAACAGTTTCTACTGTTGTTTTTTTTTTTTTTTAAACCGGTAATGATATCTTAAAGGGTAACTATCATAAAAATGCTATTTCTCCATTTATATTATCTCGGCTTCTGTTGTCAGTATAAGGAAGTCCTGTCAGTTCTCCTCTACAGCAGTTATGGAACAACATTTATCTGTCTATTTAGAGAAATTTTTTTTTTTTTTTAAATGAAGCAATAATTATTTTAGGATAGTTCTTTAAACAGTGCACCTTTATTAAATGGAAGATACTATCAGTATCATGTAGGAGGTATGTGTCAGGGGTAGCCTTCCTCCCCCTACCAGATTGCATGTAAACACAGTAGAGTATACGATGTCCTGTTAGTCTATTCTACACTAATGAAAGGGAGAAAACAGTAGCTAGATATTTAATACCCTATTTTAAAAGTCGTGACTTTGAAGTGGCCCGCGACACCCATGTCACAATTTTATATGGCCGCAAGGCCAAAAAAGGTTGGGCATCACTGCTTTTAGAATATGAAATATCTATTTCCATTTTCCTACACTTCTGTGCAGTGTAATGCCACATTTACAAACACAAATATTTCTTGCCTTAATTCTTTCTAACATCTATCGTGTCTCCATGATTTAAATGAGTACTCTGTTAAAACCACAAAGGAACTGTCAACAATACCAGCAACTGAAATGCAAAAAAACAGTGTAATTGTCCTTTCTTATGATAATTTATTCATATTACAGTATGTTGTCATCAACATAAAAAAAAGCTAGTTATAGTGACATTGTCTCCTTTTAACAGACCCGTGTAAATATGATGTCACTGCATTTCAATATGGCTATTTAGGATGATTTACTACAATATGGCATTGCTACCATTCACCTAAACATGACTATACAACCATTTACCCCATTGACGAGTGAATAAGTGGTTTAATGAATTGTCCACACTACACTAGGGACAAATTAGTACTAATGGGAATATTTATATAAGTCCAGGGAAAAAAGTCGCCAGTGAAAAGTCACAGCGAAAAAGTGGTAAAAGTCACCCGTACTATTCTCTATGGGAGATGGCTGCCCAAATTATTTGTGATGAAAATAGTCGCCGATATCGAAAACAGTCGCAGTCGAAAAGACACTGAAATTGAAATCAATATAAAATGCAGTGGATTTAACGCAGCAAAATTTTTTTGATATCGTTCTTTTTCAGTTGCCACTTTATATATTGGTCGCAATCAGAAAAAGTTGCAACCAAAAAAAAGTCGCCAGAAATGCTTTCGAAAAGAGACGACTAAAATCAAAAAGCATCAAATAGGTTGAAATTACCTTATTAAATATCCCCATAATTAGGGTCACTTCAGAAGGCAAATTCACTGTTTGATAAATAACCCCCTAATGTAAATATCCCTCAATAAGGGAACCGCTATAGGAGGATTATTTTGATAGTTGGGGGTTATTGGTTAAAGTCTGAATTGTTGGGTAAAGGTGTAAATTCACCAGCTAAAGACAGTTGCAATAGACTGCTACTGTCGCAAGTTCATTATAGGAATATTGTTCGGTCATGACTTTAATATGGAAATATTGTCACGGTCGCAACTTTAAAATTGTCGGACACAGATTTGCTATGGTAGGGGTCGGCAAAGTGCAGCTCTTTAGCCACCTTGTTGTGGCTTGGAACGCACCTTTGAAGCCCCGCCCATGACCTCCAATGGCTCTTCTGATTGGCCGTCGGCAAGCCATGTGGTCAGGGGAGTGTGCTCCTTCCCCTTTGAGGCTCACAAAATAGTTGTCGCTGCTGGAGAATGGAGTGAAATGGCTCCCTCCCCATGGAAGTTTGCCGACCCCTGTGCTATGGGAATTTGCTGTTTGAGAATTCAACAGTCGAATTCTCACGTTAGTTAATGACCCCCCTTATAGTGTATCCCCCACTTTTACAATTATTCCAATTATTTAAAAATATGAGGCGACGAGAGAGAAGGTATTCAACAGAATGAAAAAAATAATAATTCTTAAGACGCCTATGGGAAGGAGTCACCGTTACTATAGTTATAAGAGATGTAGGTTATTATGTATGGGGAAAAGACGTGAGAAAAGATGGCAGAAGTGATCTAATTCCCTTTCAACAATGGTAATTTGCTTTTAATATGTTTTGCCCTTGACATTTCAAGCCCTTCATGAATTGAATGGTCTTGTAAATTGAATTATTTCCTCCAGCAGGGAAAATGTTAATTAAATAAATTACATTTATTGTTGGAGAAATGAACCATTAAATTCTTTTAATCTTAACAAACTGGGGGGAAAATACAGACGGTAAAAAGAAAAAAAAAAAAACCCTGGCTGAATTATTATTCTTCACAATAGACTCAAAACTGTAACTATCATAATAAGATTTAAAGTGGAATAAGAAGGTTGAGTACACTGCTATTTAAGAATAAGGTTTACCATAGCAACAGGCATTCAATACAAAAGAGAGGCTATTTTGCCCACTTGCTGTGCTAACGGTTTAAGATACAGTGCATATGTGCAGATGTAGCAATCACAAGTGCAGTTGGCATAAGTACACTCTAAGGTTTTTACTGCTAGGAATTCTCAAACCCTGTTTCCAAAGTAACCGTATCAGTAAGGGATCCATAGATGTGACATTATGATTGGTAGAACTGCTTCAAACGAGTTTGGAGGAAACTTCTTAAAGTAACTTCAACCGGTTTTAATTTACTCCGCTCCTATTCGCCTGCATTTTCGCCGTTGGTCATGTTTTGTTCATTGTGCTTTTTCCATCGATTGATAGGTGGGCGATATTGAAAAAGATTGTTATAGGAAAAAAAATATACATGAAAAGTAGCAGACCTTTGATTCAGTGGAATCCCCTTTCAGTCTTAGATCGATATCAATGTCGCCGATCTATTTCATCGGGAAAACCCAGATGATTCTTACTAAGCCGCAGGGCCATTTCCATAGGGAATCCAAAGCGTCTTGTTGCGCTTTATAAATATCGGTAACTTTTATAGTAGCACTCTTTAGGGTGTTTTTAGCAGAGTTAAAATATTTGCAAATATTTTTGACTTTTATATATATATATATATATATATATATATACAGTATATATATGTTGCTTCACCAATCTCTCCACTAAAGATTTTAGGGAAAATATATCCTTTCCGAGTCCCTTCTACCCAATCATACAGTAATACCTTTAACTCAGTGACAGTGAGCCCTAATGTCTTAGTAGATATGAATCCAGTATGAATTCCATCCAGACAAATGCTGTTGCATAGGGTAGCTATTTAACTAGAAATAAGCACTTTTATATTTGTATAAAATTATTGCGATCCAATACTGCCAAAGAAGGTTTATATCTTGTTGCAGTAAAGGAATAGTCCGACTGAAAATAAAATAAATACTTTTATTTATGCCAATTACCAACTTTTATATATTATTTTTTTTTAAGTTAAAATTCTTACCTGTAAAGAAGTGCTATACAACACTTCTGTGTGGCAAGCCCCGTCTTCAGACACTGCTGGCGACTCCACGGCGTCCAAATTTGCCGATCCCTCTAAGAAGCACATTCCGTTCCAGCTGAACTCCTAGTGAAGCCCCGCATCAACATTTCCTATAAGTCACATGGAGAGAGTGCACGTCATCAATGCGTCCACCCTGGATGACGTGCATGCTTTCTGGTGTGTTTTTTTTTATTTTTGGCCAGACTGTTCATTTAAGCGTATGACAATATGTTATGTGACAATATACTTGAATCTGGTTGTGAACCTCTGAAAAATAAATGAAAAGAATTGGAGAAGAGAGAGGCACAACTGCATTGAAAACTGCATGTCATTATGATTTATGAGACACAGTTACTCATCATTAATAATTATGCATCCCACATAAGCAAGAAATGCATTCTGGGCAAGACATATCTGTTAGCAATAGAAACCAATTCTTCCTAACATTAACAAAAAAAAGAGCCAGTCATGCTTATCAAGATACACTGGCCTAACACTGAGAACTATGCATCGCTCGATGCTTAGCGAGATACATCTGCCTGTAATTCACGATGTCAAGACCAACAAATTATCTTTCAAAAATCAGAGAAAACAAAGAGAAAATTTCTAGGGAGCTGAATCTAGAAGCTGTTCTATCAACAATGCTTATGTGATAAAACAGGTTTCAAGGTGTAATATTTTTCATTTTATTTCCCAAAATTACCATGTGCCTTCTGTAGTTTATAAGGATATTAATAGTCACCTCAGAGTTCCCTGTATAACTCAGCCTGTGGCCATGTGTATTATAAAGGATAATGTTCCCCCTTCTGGAGTTTATAAGGATGTTGTGTCACCTTGGAGTTCCATGCATGCCCTTAATAAATATATATATATATGGTGATGGAACTCCCAGTGTCTATTAATATCCTCATAAATTACAGAAAGGGGGAAATTTCCTTTATATAATAAAATTAATTCCAAGGTGAGAAACCCCTTTAGTACAAATACATATACCTAAAAATGAAAATACTGGTAACTCAAATGTATATATAGTTATTATACAGTATATTCACTATGTGGTTTCAAAAATTTCTAAATTGTGTGTAGAAAGTAAGATATTTTGCTTTAAAAATCAGAATTTTGGGTGCACTTCCTATATATGTTTTAGGTAAAGCACCACAGAAAACAATGGGACTGGATGAGGCCTTTTTAACAACATGGCTGCTATCTGTAAAGATAAAAAAAGATAATAAAATTCATGAATTAAACTTCAAAGATAACACTTTTACAGAGCTGTGTTTAAATAATCGTCATGCTAATCTAAATAACTGTTTTAATGCCTTTGGTGCTACTGATCCTTTAATATAAAGCCATTCCAACCAAACCCACCTAGCGCATGATGCTTTTTGGCAAAAAGGAACAATAAGGATACTACCATCTGTTAAAATCGCTCTATAAAATAGTACATAGAAAGGAAATGAATTCCACAGAGGGAATTATTTTTGTGTCTCATTTATTTTTATATTAGCTTTAGAAAGGAGTGCGCCGTTGAGCGGACGCCTGTCTGAAATTGCTGCTTTTAAAAAAGGTCATAAAATATTTAAGATTTTTACAGCTATTTATATGCATGCCATCGTTTTGTATCGCGAGTCGGTATATTATAATTCTGAGCATGGGGGGATGGAGGGAGAGATTGAAATAACACTATTTCGGTGACAGGCTGTTACATGATGGAAACGCATTCTGTGCTGAGATCCTACGGCGCTGCGTTGGAACAATGTCAATTATTTTACAAGGTATGAAATAAAATTCTGCTTGATATTGCGTTCCGACTATTATTATTGAAATTGTGCTGGTGCGTTTGTTTAGAACTTTCGAAAAGTAAAGTCGTATAGAGGCCTATTTATTTATCAAGAAGTGAATTTGCAACTGTTGACTTTAATTTTCCCGTAATGTAGCAAAATTAGTTGTGCATATTCACTAATCAGTGTTTTGATGCTGGGATGCAGTGAGTTATTATGAACTCTGACATATTACCCAGCGTAGTCAGGTGAATTTTAGTAGTGTATATTGTAGCATAGTGATGTCATGGATCTGTTTAACAAAAACAAATTGAAAAAGGCTTCAAATTAATTTAGATTAGCTACAGATTCGTGTTATTTATAAAAAGTAAAATATTTTATTATTTAGCTTTGAAAATTGGATTTTAAGGCTCACTTCCTGTATATGCTTATGTAATGAACCATAGAAAACAACAGGACTGGGTGGGTTTGTTTAAATGGCTACTATCAGTAAATATAAAAACCGAAAGAAAGCAATTCATGAATTATACTTTAAAGATAACATTTTTACAAGTGCCGTATTTAAATAACTTAAATGTCAATCCAAATGGAAATTGTTTTCTTTTTTGGAGGTACCGACCCTTTCAAGGAGTTAAAAAGACCATCATAATTATTTTTTTATATATACATTAATGACACTATATATATATATGGCAAAAAAAAAAAAACATTCAAACAAAATTGATTAAAAAATATTCTAAAAGAGTCAAAATATATTTTGTGCTGCTTTATAAATATCCCAAAGGGTGTAATGCATCGAACTTTGAGACAATTCACCATATTGTGTGAAATATCAGTCTCGGTTGAATATTCAGGGGGGAATTCAGCAAGCTCCGAAGTGAGGTGCGTAGTGTTCGCCTCACTTCGGAACAACTGAAATGTGCATGCTGATGTCCTGCACGCGGACATCAGCCTGCGCATTAAAGGGATTCCCCTCCCGGTGAGGAGACTCGAGTGCAGGACATCAGCCTGCGCATTAAAGGGATTCCACTCCCGGCGAGGAGACTCGAGTGCTGGACATCAGCCTGCGCATTAAAGGGATTCCCCTCCCGGCGAGGA